>JANVYH010000009.1:4200000-4370297 GCA_027406125.1 Colletotrichum tropicale | reverse complement strand
GCGCTTGCGGCGACAGGGCAGCGATGAGCTCGACGTCGAGACCGAGGAGGGCATCCGCGGCTTGGCCTTGTACAACCGCGGCGAACAGCCTGCCGAAGGCGCCGATCTTCTTCACCTTGACGCCGTCTTCGCCGTTCTCCGAGACCACGGCAGCCAGGCGGAGCGCTACGTCGTGCGAGTCCGACAGCGTGAGCCCAAGCTTGCCGGGCGGGAGGGCGGGGAGGAAGTCCAGACCGGCGCCGCAGACTGTGTCCAAGATTGTCCCAGTGTACAGGCATCTGCTGATGTCGACCCTCTGCAGACGGAACATCCTCGACGTGGTGTCCGCCGACGAGGGATCGATGCCGAGGACCTCGCAGGTGAGGCTGTGGATATCGCTGCGGCTCCGGTACACGGCGGCGCTGTTGGATCCCGGTTTCTTGAGACGCGTGCTGAGCTGGATGTGCGCAAGCCTCTTCCGGTACCTGGCGAGGGTCTCCTGACTCTTGGCCTGCTGGATGTTGCGGTAGAGTGTGACGCGGTTGTCGCAAGGCGGGAGGTGGAGCGCGGCGCTCGCGGGCGCGGCGCGCCATGCTCGGAAGAATGCTTCGCAACGTTCGACGCCGTCGGCGAGGAGGGACTGGACGAACGCCTCGCTCTTGCTAACGGCCGGCTCGGTGGTGGCGGGCTCGGTCTCATCTGCGACGGTGCTCTTCGGCTGCGCTCTGGTGTTGGTGCAAGCGCCAGGCGTCTTATCCGGGCTTTCCGGCGTGTTGTCGCGGGAGCTGAGCGACTCGATGTCGTCTTCTGCCCCGTCGTCTCCAACATCCGTACCCCTGTCGCCGAAGGCGCCGCCGTCTGCCTGCGACCGGTCTCCACGTACGCAAAGAAGCGCGGCAGCTCGACGCGGGCTTTTGGGCGGTAGCGCCGCCGCCGTCGTCGTCGTCGACTCCGGCATCAAGCACGTCCTCTTGCTTGAGCGTCCCGCGGCTTCGCGGGCATGGCCGACCACAGGCGGGTCGTCAACGGCCTCGAGCCTGGTTCGCTTTCCAGTCACCGTCTTTGCTGGCAAGGTTGTGTCCACCTGCGCGACAGTGGCGTTGTTGCCGCTGGCTGGCCGCAGGCGGCTGCGGCAGGGCGGCGGTGAAGTTGACCCGCAGCTGTGGACGCTGCCGGGCCTCGCTGGGGCCCCGACGCCAGCGTCGTCATCGCCCGAAGACGGCGGGGAGGGGGGGTCCGGCCCGAGACGGCCACGCCGCGGTGAGGTGCGGTGCCGGCCTTCCGAGACTGAGCAAGGATCGGGCCCGCCGTTCTGGCAGCCGCCGCGCCGACTCTCTGGAAGCTTTGTCCTGATCACGGGCGTGGTGGCGTGGACGGCGCGGCCATCGTCATCGTCGCGGTCCGGCTTTGGGGCGTCGTCCGACGCCTGGCACGCTGGCACCAGAGACGGCCCGCAGGTTTCGCCGCAAGGCCGGAGGTTGCTTCGGTACGAGGTGTGTCCGCCGGGGCCGGGGATTCTGGCCACCTGGGACAGGCATGGGCCGGCGTTAACGACCTGGAAGTAGGTGCCCGGGGGGATGATGGCGACATTGCCTTCTGCGCAGTGAAATATGGAATATGTGATGTTCCACCTGTCCAGGACGGCTTTCGTGACAAACATTTTGTCGTGGTTGAAGAACTGATGACAAAGCGTGTTGGAGGGCCCGTCGTCCCCAAGGGTCTTGCCTTCCCGTCCTTGCTGGCGGCGCGAGCCGGCCAGTGTGTCGCCAATGCACTCCTCGAGTCTGCTGGTGGATGCGGGATTGACGACGAGCCAGACCTTTGGCCCGCCCCTGTAAACGAAGTCGGTGGTGATGGAGGTAGAGCGTTGCAGGTACATGCCGGGACAGCTGAAAGCCGCCGGGGACAACACGTTCCAGACCCGGGTATCATCAAAGATGGGTTGGCTGCCGGCAAGACCCTTTCCGCCCGTCTCGGTCTTGCTCGACCTTCTGTCGACACCTTCGAGATATGACGTAGTGATGGGCCGGGGCTGGGAAGAGAAGGGCTCCGTCGGCACGGCGTGGGGGGGAAAGGGGGTCTGCGGGACGCGCGACGGTTCCGGGGGCACATGCGAGGTGTAGCGGCCGGAGAGTGTTTCCTCGGGGTCTGCGTCCACAGACCCCGAATCCTGCGTGTCGAGCATAGACACCCCGACAAATTCGGACCTGCGGAAGGCACATCTTCGAACGCGGAGGGGTGGTTCGACATCGTCCAACAACGTCTCGGCCAAGCCGGCCGCAGTTGTGTCCAGACGGACCTTCGCAAAGCCCATGCCGGTTGAGGCTGGGAACCGGAGGATGCGGTCGTAGTTGTCCGCGCGCAGGGAACTGAAGACGTGCCAGGGAAGGTCCATCGTCACATCCCCCGCCGGGACGAAGACTGTCACGGGTGGCGGGGCGGCGGCAGTCCATTCGGTCCGTGGCCTGGCGGGCGTAACCCTTGGGATGGAGGTGGCGGGAACGTCAGGAGGGCCGGGTTTGGCCGCATCGTTCTCATCGAACACAGATAGCATTGTCGAGCTGCGCTGGGAGGGTTGGGGCGCCTGCATGTCTCCCCTGGGCATCACCTCCTTTCCGGCCTGTCTCTCGTCCCAGTGTCAGTCAGGACATCAGGGTGATGCCTCCCGGCATGCCTTCAGGGGGGAGGGGGGAGGAGGGAGGGGGTGGCGGAAGCTAGCAAACAAAACGAAAGAGATTGAACAAAGAGTGAACGATAGGAATAAAACTGACGTGCAGATAGACTACCTACAGTGTGTGTCGTGTGGGAGAGACGCCCGCTGGCTGCTGCCGTCTTAGACCTGGGCACGCCGCTAAGTCTGCAAGCGTACAGGCGACGCCCGCGTGAGCCAGGATGAGGGCGCGGCCGGAGTTGTTCCAATTGATGGGGATGCTCAGGCTCGCAAGGTTGTTGCCGGCCAGGAGGGACTGTGGGGCGTGGTGGAACAGGCGGTAGAATAGGTAGGTACACGGCTAAGCGGGTGATTGAAGGAAGAGGGGTTTGCGAAGCGGATGCTGTTTGGCTTGGGATGGATGGGCTTGCTGCGCTGTCCTGTCCGGATGGCTCGTCAACGCGGAGAGCAGGGTAGTTGAGCGGGTAGTGCGTTTGTTTGTACCCTACTTACCTACCTACCTTACCTTACGTGATGGGTGAGGTGGGCTTGCTTTTGAGACAGAGTCTGCTCGACCAATCAGATAGCTGTCTGCCCGACGGGATATCAGTCCTGCCGAGCCCCGAAATTAGGACGAGCTCCCGTCCGCACCCGTTGTGGACGTCCACTACCATGGGGACAGGGAGCCGGGCCCGGCAATCAGCCTCAGGCGCCAACAGCCCCTTCCAGCAGTCCACCACAGTGTCTTGGCCGATGTTGCATTGTCCCACCGGCGCAGCTCTTGGTAGCAGGGGTAGTTTGGGACGAAAGACCTCTGGCTGACGGCAGCGGCGGCTGCTTGGAACAGCGCGGTGGTAATGAAAAGCGCCATTCACGAGAACGATATCGACGTATCAGTACTGCACGAATGAGCAATATATTGCCCGTCTGCTGTGAGGACGCTTTCTCAAATCCGCCGACCTCCGCCGGACCAGTACGCTCACCATCCGGCCTCTGATGCTTTTTGCCTGGACGGCGACGCAAGGGTCTCGGAATGAGTGTTTGTTGCCGCCCCGGCCAGCCATCGTTCCGAGCGGCAGAGAATACTTCAGCTAGCACCTTGACGACCGCGCTTGTGTTTGCTGAAAGAGATGACTGACGATGGCGGAACCGGTAGGAAGCTGAGGCTTCAAGCACTCTTCAAGACCCACAACAACCAACTCTCGGGGCCGGGGGCTACCTTACGACGGCAACGGTTGCGATCGTGGGCGCTAAAGGGGTGTTTCCAAAATAAAGGGGCGGGTACAGTATGTCTCTCTGATGGATCGGGGACGGCTGATCGGACACAGGAGGCCATGAAGTGTGTTGACGACAGTGTAAGGATGCAGAGACTTGGGTGTGGGGCTGCACCTGGGGGCAACAGCGTTCCCATCAGCCTACCCTGCTACGAATGGTGCTTTCCAACTTTTCGTGGCCGGGGCAGGGCAAGCAAGGTAGGTAGGTAGGTAGTGCTAGTACGCTGGGCAGTGGGCGCAGGTAGGCAAGCAACCTGGTGACCAGGGTCCCTGCCCATGCATCAAGGTACGCCACCTCTCTTACTCCTCAATTGATGGTTGCTGCGGGGGAACCGGCTGCTCTGCCGCCTGATGGCTGGTTGGTCGAGGGGAAGAGCATCGCCCCACACGTCCGGGAGGTGGCCATATGGGGGCGTTCAACGTGGGCAGCCCCATCAGATCGGCGAGGCCGTTTTCTGATGGGGGATTAGCCGGATTCAGTTTGTTCAAGCGCCACTACCTCCTTACCTGCAGCTGACTGCGACGACATGAGTTGCTTTTTTTCCAACTTTTACGACACATAAAGAGCAAGGAGTAACAAATGTATACAGGTGGAATAACGTAACGAGGTAAAGGAATAGCCGAGAAGGAGGATTCAGGAAATGCTTGCAAAAGACGGCTGTTGCTAAATCCAGTAGTACTTGTCCGTCCGATTCAACTGTCTAGCTATCGTAGGTGTTGTAAACACTTATGTATAAGAGTAGTGTCTCGAAAACCGAAGGATAAAGGAGGTCAGCAGTATCGCATTCAATACTTTCATACTCACAGTTGTTTATGCGAGAGATTAAGGTTGATGTATAGAAAGTAGCCTCTCAGGCTGTCTTCTTACTATGATTCCATCTGATGTCAAGTTATGTATTTCTAGTCCTATGAGGATCGAAGGTCTTAGTAAAAGTCAAGAGTTCTTATGCTGGATTACCTTCACGCATGTATACAGACGCCTCCATCCCCACCCACCCACACACGCATATACGCTGAATGAAACGAGTGAAAGAGGCTCCACCCAACGCATGTTCTCTGTCGTCTGTCGCCGGAAGATGGAAACGAAGTGATATATAACAACGTACGCCCCCCGGCGCCAGCGGGGAATGAAAGGCACGGCGGGATACCAACAGCTGTAGGTCGGCTTGTGGCAACGCAAAGCCTGCGAGACTTCTTCTTCCAAGCCCCTCACCGCCCAGGCTGGAACAGGCTCGATCGACTCTGAGTGATGTAAAGGCGCCAGTCTCCCCTGTTGCATGGTAGGTTGAGAAGCAGGGATCGTATGCAACCAGCTGCTGTGGCCGTAACGTGGCTGTTTGAAAGTTACATGGACCTCCTCTCCACCAGGTCTCAGCATGTCGGCGTTTGCAGGCTTTCGCAGCTAGGCGCCGGTTCTGGGTTCGCGGAGGAGAATTGTGCCTGCGGAGATGTGCCTCTGCATGCCGCATCCTGCTTCGGTCTGCCATATAGGTGACGCGTGCGACCTTTGCTCGGCGTCTTCCGGAGGGGATCCGTATCGGAGGACGAGGAAGGGGGGCACGTTGGCTTCATCTCTGAGGGAATTTTCAGCTTTACTGTCTTGTTCCACGTTTTGTCCGGGGGGCTGCCTTAGTTTACATGCACTGTCGTCTTCATTTCTATTTGGTTGTACCTATCGATGATGTATCTAAGAGTGAGCTCGTCTACCCACTTCACACTTTGGCGGGAACATATAACAACCTTGAAGACGAGTACACCATCGCCCGTATCATGCTCATTCATAGCCGTCAAGGCTGAGGACGCTAGGACATATTAGGTTTTCTCAGACGGCACGTCGACATGGAAATTAACTGTATGCCCAGTCTGAACCTTTCTCATCACCTACTGGTTTCTTTTTCCCTTCTCCATGCCTGTAACATCGAGAGATATTTGATGATCTTAGCCGATGTTGCTTGACTCTGTTTGCTATACCTTGCTTAGACCTACAGGCTACAGAGAAACGCGATGGGAAGACGCGCACGAAACGCGTCGCGGTGTGTGTATTAGCTTCCGGGTATTGCGTATCCAACATGCTTGGGCTGATTGAGTCTTCGCGACGGGTTGAAGTGGGTTGGGTTTAATTCATCCCCAGGATCACTCCTTCAGAGATTCCCTCTTTAAATCAGTGTCTCCCGCATCCTACATCAACCAAGAGTGCCTACGGAAAAGAGTGTTATTCTCTATTGCAGTACGTGTCGAGTGCTACCGCTACAATCCATAGCTTGTTCATACCATCTTTCAAACTTTTGCTATCGTCAGATCCGCAAAGCAGGACGTTTGATCCTTCTCTGGCACCTCACGATCTACACAGACTGTGAGTAAGTCATACTTCTTCTACCTACCTAGGCATCCTATCTCTGGCACAATCTTGGTCGGTTGTACGGGACTTTTCTCGCACAAGCTGGTATACCAGGCGTCGTAGCACTAGGTCATCGTCGTATCCCACGTCGTCTAGTTTGCTGCAGTACTGCTGCTATCTGTCGTTGGAAGTGTTAGCTGATGGTGAGTCCGTGAGCATAGACGCACCGCTCAGACTGAACGGAAGAAGTCTCAGCTTCGACTTTCAACGTCCACTGCCATCTCAGCCATGCCTGCCGATATCCTTGACCAAGACCCTCGGGTCGTACTTCCGGCCGACGTACCGGGTGTCGCGGAGGCGTTCTCCGTGCCGGACGATCTAGGCGGGGCCGCCAAAATGGCGGCGCCAGGACCGCCTGACTCCGACGGGGACGGGCCGGGAATTCGCGCTAAGGTGCGCAGGCTGGTAGATGAAAATATACGATTCTGGGGTGATCTTCAGGTTGGGAGGGGCCAGTTTTACTGCGTGTCCTGCAACTACGGCATGTTGGCCTTAGAAGACGACGAGAATAGCCCCGTTGATGGCTTTGCTGAGGTGAGTCTGTGCAGGTGGGCGTGCCATCATCTATCATCTTTGCGCCTCTGTTTTGCCCGGTCGAGAGGCTCTGGCGTGTTTCCCCGTCGCACAACGACGGTGCGCGTGTACTCTGTCGATTTCTGCTGGCGCAGGCAGGCTATGATGTGCTTCTCACTGCGCTATCACGGAGCTAACAGAGGACGACTTAGGTTTCCAAACACCTCAACAACAAACACGGAGGGGCATCCTCTCTTGTGCTGGAGGGAGACCTGGCGGCCCTTGGGCGGCACCTCCGCAATCTTGCCGGGGTCGACTTGAGAGGGAGGTTCATGGAGAAGCTCCCGCCGTGGGATAGAAGTGTCGGCCCGCCGCGGCCGGATCTGCGTGCTGGGAAGCTCAAGAACGAACCTGCATCGGTGCTCAAGAAATGGATCTGCCTGAGGTGCTCTCCGGGATCAAACCCTTTCACTAACGATGTTGGGAAAACTGCCAGCACCGAGAACGTCATGAAGAGTCACTTGACTACCGACCACCAGAGGCAATGGAGGTACGTGACCAGATGGGCGCCTATCGCCTCAGACGTACATTCGCGGAACGAACGACCGAGGTCCCACGCCCGCCCGGCCCCGCCCTCCGTGTCCGATCTGCGTGAGCGGAATCAGCTAACGGTCTTACGGCAGTGACTCGCGCCAGTGTGGAGACGGCCCAATATGCAGCGACGACGGGTGCAGCTGCTCGGCGGATTATAAGGTCATATACGTCCAGCCGTTCCTCAAGACCATTCATCGTGGCAAGGGCGAATGGGAGAAGTCCAAGACGAGCGTGCGCGTGGACGGTCCGCTTCAGGTCTCGCATGGATCCGGCGCGCAGATCCAGCCTCCGACAGGTCAGTGTTCCGTGTGTGTGTGTGTGTAGACATGACGGTCTGTCACTGTGCTGCGTTTGCATCAGAAGAGCTGACGATAACCTCTGCTGAGTAGCTCGTCCGGATGTGGGATCGGACTTGCGCCGTCTGGCAGGCGAGCTGGCGCCAAGGCCGACGACGACGGTGTTCGCCACTAGCGGGCCGGGCGTCGACGACGCGTTCAAGTACGCGTCTGCCATTGACCTTGATAGTGGGTTGCTTGAGGGTGTCGACGTCGACAGACTGAGCAGCCTTACCAGCTCGGATGTCCAGGGGTGGGAGCCGGAAGTGGTCAGGAAGATGAGTGACAACTTCCACCTGTGGGAAGCGAAGGCGTTTTGCTGGACGGTGCTGATGGACAAGGTGAGCGGACGCTTGGATTGAGCTGTCGCCTCCGGGACCGTGAACGTTGATGTTCCATCGTTTTCGGCTGTTTGAAGGCGGGACAGGACGGCTGCTGACGCGACGTTTCTCGCAGGACACGAAGCGCGATATGGAGAGGATTTGTTGCCGCTACGGTGCCCGCGGTGCGAGGGGCAAAGCGGCCTTCCCAGCCCAAGACAGGACACTGTTCGCTTACCTCAGGGTTTGGAAGAGGGCCTGCTTGTACCTCGTTCGCCGCTACCTCATCGACAACGACATGTTCGTCGACGGCGGTGTCGGCCCCCTGCCGCGCATCCTGTGGGACTTTGAAGTCCCGCGCCAGGTGACCGAGGCTGTGCGGGGTGTGTCCAGTTTCAACCGCGTGACGGTCGCAGGCGCCCTGCTTGCGATCGTTCAGTTTGTGCAGGGCGGTGAGTGCCAGCAGGGCGACATCAGCAACGCGGCTGCGTCGGGAGACGGGGCGGATGTCGAGAGCCTACGACAGGCTGGTTGGCAGATGCTCCTGTTGCAGCTGAGCCTGGCAATGAGCGAGGGCGTCATCACGTCCTCGAAGTTTGCGTGTCCGCTGGTGAGCGCGGCGGGTGCTCTCTGCGTTGACGCCAGGGGCATCAGGCACCCTACCCACGCCAGCAAGGACATGTCGGCCCTCATCGCCTGCGCCAAGGCGTCTTTCGTCTCCTGGGGATGTTGGGAGTCGCTGTGGGGGGAGGCCCTCATGGACGCGTCCCGCGTCATGGATGTTTGCTGGCCGCGGTACATACGACCTGTGCTGTCCTGGTTCACGCAGCGGGATGCGGCTTATGCGATGGAGTCCGGCCTCTTTGTCCCGAGGACGGCGCTTGCTTGTCTGTACGACTTCCGTAACATCGCCATGGAGGCGTGTTACAACACTCCCGGCCTCACAGTCACTACCCTCAAAGACAACGGCCATGTAGTGGCGCACGGCGCCAATATCGAGGTAAGTCTTCTCTGCGACTCTCCTCTCCTTCGCCCGCGTGTTCTCCCTCGGCGGCGGCGCCGGGCCGCCGGGCTGCTTGCGTCGCACGTTTTTCTTCCTCTTCTTCTTCTGTTACGGGGCTTGTTCTAATCTGGTGTGCGAGGGCTGACAGTCGCGCGAACGCGCGCCCGCGGTTCTAGCTGAGCATTCTCGATGTACGCAGCGGACTGCGTGACCTGGTCGCCGACCTGCACCGGAGGCTCGTGTCGTTGCTGCTCGTCCCCGAGGTCGTCGACGTTGCCGACGGACGTGGGAGTGGGACGCGGTTTTCCACGTGGCAGGACCACATTGACGGGTACTTCCCGCACCCGGACATCAGGGACGACTTCGAGAACAGGGACGCGGGTGCCTCGGCGTACACGCAGACATTCCCAGACCACGGCGGGGGTGCGCAGCTGTTCGGACGCTTGGCCGTGGAGCCGCACGCATCCGCCTGGACGGATTGCGGACGGGGTCTTCTTGCCTTGAGGGACGAGGCGGTGTCGAGATACTTCGTGGAGGCGCACGCCTTCCTCGGTGACTTGCTGGTGGCCATCTTCCTCCTCCTCGGGACCCAGTGTCGTGGGACGGAGTTCCTGACCGTCCGGCACACCAACACCGTCGCCAACGGCCGCCGTAACCTGTTCTGGGACGAGGACTACAGCAGCTGGGTTGTGAACATCAGGTACCACAAGACGGACAACGGGTCGGCCGACACGAGGTCTACCTGGCACCTGCTGCCGCCGCCCCTGGGCTACGTCGTGACGTACTACCTCTTCTACGTGCTCCCCTTCGTGCAGTCCCTACACGAGAGCCGGGCGAGGGACTTGGGCGTCCGGGGGCTGGAGCACAGCGAGTTTCTGTGCATGAAGGGCCCGGAGCAGCAGCAGTCCGGCGCCTTTGCCAAGCGTCTCCGGGCGCTCATGGTACACCTGACCGCTGAAGAGGTTATGGAGGAGCTCAGGAGCGGGAACGAAGCAGCGACGAGAGAGCTGACGGGGGTTGACGTGGACGATGGCGTGGGCGACGGTCGGTCGGCGGACAAGATTGACGTCGAGCCTGTGGGTGACGGGGCTGATGATGATGATGATGGAGATGAAGGAGAAGAGGGTCGGCGCACAGACAGGAAGAACGCGGCGACGGCGCCGACGGCGGAGGCGGAGCTCTGCAAGCAGCTGGGAAGGCTGTACAAGTCCATGCGCGGACGGCTGGAGAGCAGGGTGGGCAGTGAGTACTGCAAGATCTTGACGGCGGGACTCGACGTGGATGACGGCGGCGGCGGTGGCGATGGCGGCGGGACGGCGCCGGGGAAGCAGCTGCACTCCTTGAAACCTAACCCGAACTCTCCCGGCGCCTGGGCGCCCAAGATGTTCTACGTCCAGTTCTCCCGCTTCTTCCTCGGATTCGGCGTCAAGATGGGCCTGGCCGACTGGCGTCACATGGCGGAGATCTGGGGACGGCACATCAGCGTCATGCTTGACCTCGACAAGGCCACGATGCCCGGGTTCGAGGGGCACAAGGAGAGCTTCCTGTCCGTCGTGCACGAGATGGCCGGGCACAGCGACAGTATGGCGGCGGCCAAGTACGCCGTGGACTCGACGGGAGGGGTCAGCCTGATGGACGTCAAGACGAGGATGCTGCACTGCAGGGCCAGCGTCCTGCTCCACCAATGGTTCGGCGGCGACGAGATGCTGAAGAGGCCGGCGACGCCTTCGATCTTGAAGCGGTGAGTGCGCCAGCGTGGCCTGCCCGGGTCGAGGCTGCGGATCGGACCGCGGACGGCGGTACATGATCATTTGCTGACGTTGCGTTTCCTAGATGGCCTGCGCGAGCACTGGATGCCTTGCCATTGGGAGGATGCTTGCAGTATCTGGAGAGACTCCGGATGACGAGTACGACGACGCAGATCGCACGTCTGGTCGCGGCGGGACAGGCATGTGGCGGAGCACCCTGAACTCGTGCTGCAGGCTCTCCAGGGGTCCGGGCAGGTTTGCTTCAAGCCGGGCCAGAAGGAGGCTTTGAGGTTCGCCCACGCCGGGAGGCCTCTGTCCGTCGTGGTGCTCCCGACGGGCGCCGGGAAGACCGTGATAACGTTCGCTGCCGCGAGGCTGAAGACCTCGGGCGTCACGCTCCTCATCGTGCCGTTCTTGTCGACGATGGAGGATATGTGCAGGCGGGCGGAGGCGGCCGGGATCGTGGCCGTGACTTCGGCGCAGCTGGCGAAGAGCCGTCGCGGTTCGGCCGGTTTGCCCGCGTTCACGAGCAGGACACGCCTGATCATCGCCGTGCCCGAGTCGTTCAGGGACGGCCCCGTGGGCGCCATCGTCCTCCGACCTGATCAGCAGCAACCAGCTCGACATGGCCGTGTTCGACGAGTATCACTGTCTCTTCGACACAATGATCCGCCGGTGGCGGCTGGCGTTTCTACGCCATCCTGCACCGCCTCGCGCGCGTCCCCCGCTGGGTCGTTCTCACGGCAACGTTGCCGCCGTCGCTGGAGCACCTCGTTGTCAACACTTTCAGGAGCGCGAGGGCGGGGGGTTACGAGCGCGTGGAGGACATGCTGGACGCCGTCCTGAGCAGTGACAGGCTGTTGCCGTACGACGAGCGCGGGGGCCCCGGGCTGCCGGACATCGTTTTCCGCCGTCCCACCGAGGCGGCTCGACCTGACGTACCGCGTCGTGCGGTACCGCAGGGAACAACTCTTGTCGCGGCTGGGGGAGGCGATCGGCGAGCCGCACGACGTCCACACCAGGCACCTGAAGCGGCCCCGCAAGATGCTGATCGTGCTGGCCCTCAACGTGCACGAGTCGAAGCAGGTTGCCGAGCACTTTGGCGAGCCTCTCATCTGCGCCGCCCACAACTACGACAAGGACCCCGAGGGGGCGGAAGCGTGCGGACGACGCCCTCGCCAAGTGGAGATCTGCACCCAATGCCTGGACGCCCCTGGGGCCGGCGCAGCCTCCGATCGCCGACGCCACGAAGTGCGTTGTGCTTTTCGCGACGAGCATCATGGGCACCGGCGTTGATACTGACGCCAACGTCGCTGTGATGGTTGGGTCCCTCGGGATGTGCGACATTGTCCAGACGCTGGGGCGCGCCAATAGGATTGGGAAAAAGGCACGGCTGTGTACTTCGCTCCCCAGGGAGACGGCACTGATGTCCCTGAGCTCTTCCCGGCGCCGGGCGGTTCGGACGAGAGGGAGTGGTACGGCAAGGCGAGGCTTCCTGGAGATTTCGCCACTGGCAGCCGGGCCGCGAGGGATGATTTCGTCCAGACGAGGAGGTGCCGCCGCGCCGCTCTCGCTCGCTACTTCGACAAACACGTCCGCCGTACGGAGTGCTCCTGGGAGGCGGGCGAGGCGTTGTGCGACTTGTGCGAGGAGCGTTCCATGATTGCGGACGCGTATGACGGCGGGTGGGAGGATTCGGTGGTCGCCGGGGTCGCGGGAGTCTCGAGCGTCGCGGATGACACCGCCGACAGTTCGAGGTCGGACCAGCAGCGCTCGGCCGCTTCAACACCGCCTTCTACCATTCCACCCACGTCGGATGACGGGATCCATGGCTTCTGGAAGAGCCCACGCGCGACGCCTTCTTCTCGGGGCCCGGAGAGCCGCACCCACAGCACAAGACTGGTGGTGGTGGTGTGGTGCAGTGCTCGCCGAGCATAAGGGGTGGTGTGGATGGGTATGTCGCCGGAGGCGGGATCCGCACCGTTGGTGTGAAGCATGCGAGGCCATCCTGGCCCGACGAGTTTGATCGGCGGCGGGATGGGAGAGGGGAGAAGAGAATCCGCCTCGCTGCCGCGTCAAGATTCGCCGACGTTGGCGGGGGTGATGCTCAACTCTGCGAGGCTCCGATTGAAGAGGACGTCACTGTTGTGGATCTGGCCAAGGTGCCACAGGTAAAACGTCGGGGGCAGATCTGGAGCTGGACAGCGCCGGAGCCTGGAGAGACGCCTCGCTCCTGCTCAGCCGGCCACAGCAGCCGCGAAGGGCGGGGAAGGACGGCACCAGCGCGAGATTCGGGGCATTCGGGACGATGGGCGAGACGGCAAAGAGCCGGCGGAGGCACCCGCGTCCGGTAACATCTTTGCGATGCTCAGGACGCATCAGGTGAGGATGGCCGAGCTGTTTGGGACCAAGTGCGTGGTCTGCAAGGTAGTGGACGGCGATGGCGATGTCGGCCATGGTCCCATGCAATGTCCCAAGACGCGGCAGGGGGGCCGGGGCGCGGGCGACACCCGCCTAGATCGGATGATCGAGGACAACGGGAGGTGGCCAGGACAAAATACGTCAAGGCCCCCTTGGCTGCTGCTGGGGATGCTTCCGCGTACAGCCCAAGCCTGGTGGCAACCCTGTGAACACGGCCGTGTTCGGGTGCCGGGGTTTGAAGCAGGGTGGGCAGTGGCCGTGCGACGAGAGAGGCGAGAATGTGCGAGGTTTCGGCGTGCCGAGCGGGAAAGGTCTGTCCCTCCTTGTCGTGGCATGGGTCGTCTTGCTGGCCACCAGGCCATGGTCAGCGTCCGAAGAGACGCTCCGTCGGCTGGGCGCAACGGATGACATCATTGGCAAGCTTAGAGAGGACAATTGGTGGGACAACACGGACGTCGCGCAATGGGCTCTCGGGAGCATCGCGACAGGCTGGTCGGCCGGTCGGAAGGAGGATGTTAGGATGTGGATGTCTCGTGAGATGGGATTTCACCCCAACGATCGGCAGGAAGCTTTCGGGGTCACTAGAATGGCCATGTGTGTTAGCGAGCTTCTGTGAGTTTTTGTTGGGGGTATTCGTTGGTTGGGTTGGGATGGGGGTGGGCTAGGTTTGTGTGTGGCGGGAGGCGGCAGGTTTCCCGTTGTACGCTTGAAGACTGGGCTAGGTATGTTGGGGGCATTGATTTGTATCTATATTGACGACCCTTTGCAGGTGGCGGGCGTTTTATCTGTGGCTTGATCTTTGTGTACGCATCTATGAAGTATGAATCTGCTACTGGTCTCTCAGGGTTCCGCAGCCCTGTTCTTATGGTCAGACCGAAAAAGAAAAAGACCTATGACGAAGCCATGGTGACGACGATTGAGCTGCAACTTGACAGCCACTGACTGCAGTTGCTGGTGTGGAAGAGCTCGCGGAAGAAGGACTCGGGGTCGTTGAACAAGCTAAAAAGCCGTTTGCGCATCGCCTCGAGCTTTTGGGGCTCTTGATCTTCTGGCGGTCGAACATGCTGTCTCTCGCGGCCTTCTTCGCGTCAAAAATCGCATAGGCCGATGAGGACGAGGGTGTGATGGTTGATACCGGGACTGCCTGCGAGGAAGAGTGAGTATATTGCTTGTAACAGGGTTGTGAAGACTCGGACTGTCTTCTTCTTTTCTTTCTTGGTTTTTTTTTTTTTTTTTTTTTTTTTTTTTTGGCCTTTCTTTTTCAGGTGTGAGGGAGGTGCGAGGTGATAGCAAGGGGCTTGCTTCATCGCGGTTAGTTTAGATGGGGGGTGGATGGATGAGCGGGGTGGCGCAAGGATGACCGAGTTCGAAGCGCGAATTGCGGTGAGATGAAAGCGGAACTTCAGTCAGGCGACGCCAGGGATAAATGAAAATGGTAGATGGTTAGTGAAATGCTGCTTCACTCACCGACCTGTCGGAAAAGCTCTTGTCTGCGGAGGATGGAGCCGTTGTCCTCGGCTTCGCGGAATTCGGCATCTTTGATGTACCAGAGGGCTCTGACGATGAGCGCGGCGGCGCGGACGGATCCGAGAGTGGGCCCCTTCACGGAGATTTCGAAAGCTTCCTTGCCGGGCGAGGCATACGGAGTGCCACTGCAGCTGCCCGAAGACGAGGGCGATGACGAGAAGTAGGTTGACGAAGGGTTCTCGCTGCAGTATACTTCGATCGAGCAGCTTCTTGGCGAACATGTAGTGTGCGGCGATGGCCGGCTTCGAGGTGGACTGGAGATTCCGGTTCTGCAGGTGCTCGAACCCTTTCGCGACGAGATCCGGCATGGACGTGAAGGGTAGCTGGTCGGCGAGGCTGACGCGGCGACTGTCGCCGGCAAGGACCGTGTCCATCCATGCTGTCCCCGACGGCTGGGTCGACAGGCTGGGGCTGGTGGTGGGCAGGTTGACGGGAGGCCGCGCGAAGGGCTCACGGCCTAGCCAACGGGTCACAACCCCGAGAATGTCGCTCCACGGACCGTGGGCGCCGAACCGCGCGGCGTAGGCGGCAGAGCCGAGGGAATGCGTGTCGTGCAACCAGACGCGGAGGTGGGATTCGCTTCTCCAAAGCTCCAGCCTGGGCTGGATCGCCCTCCATATGTCGTTCTGCATCTCTATCGACAGCACCTCTGCCAGCCCGGTGAGAGGGTCGGACGGGTGTGCTCGGAGCAGAGCATGGAAGTGGTTCAGCGGTACGGCGTCCGAAAGCCTGCTGAGACGCACAACCTCTGCTGCAGACGGAAGAGAAGTCCTCTCGAACGCGGGCGAGGTCTAGTCCGAGACCGCGGCACATGGCTGTGACTGGCGCCGGGCATGACGATGGATTCTGTGTGCCGTCGCTGAGGATGCGCCTGAGTGTGGGGATGAGGGCGGATCGGTAAGGCGGTTTCGTGTTCTCGCTGTGGACGGGGTCAGGTTCGTTTCCCGCGACCCAGGCACTCACGTGGTGCATCACCTTGGCCAGCACCTCGGCATCCGACCTCCGAATTGCTAAACGCGCCGTGATGTCGAAGAGGGGAAGCGGAGCGTGGGAGGCGAACAAGTCGCGCAGGCGGTCGAGGGACTCCTTGGAGGGACACGGGCGAGGAATTGCACCCTTTTCGATTTCGAAGGCGGGTTTTCCCCCGTTGTAAGGTCCGCACAGAAAAGTTCCCGGACGGCGCCTGCCGGGTCGCCCTGCGGTGTTGCAGGTCCTGGCATCGTCGCTGTTCTGATGCGGTTCCAATCGTCCGCCGATGGGTCGAAAGTGGTCTGGGCTTCGTCGGTCACTAGATCAAGGACGTGGAGGACATCATCGATCCATTGGAGCCAGAACTGGCGCACGGGTTGCATCGTCAGTCAGTCAGTCTATCAGAGAGTAACTCGGTTGTTTTAGCGAGACTCGTGCTATTGGGAGGAGCTGGGAGGCGCCTTGTCCCGGTGAGGGGATTCGCTGCCCGGGCCCCGGTTTCTTTTTCCGCGTGTGCCTGGCTGCGACTGAGGGCTGAGGACACGCGGCGAGGAGGCAGTTCGAGAAGTCTCCCGAGGGTAGGTTGATAGAGGGAAGTACGTAGAAGGGGCGAAAGAGAAAAGAGGGAAAAGACAAATGAGCAAGCGAGGAAATACACAAGCAAAGGACGGATGGGGTTCAGGGATTGAAATACGACTCACGTCTTGTATCCTGCTTCTCATCATCCAATCCCACCTGGATATGTTGAATGTTGTGTCGCTGATTCTACGGTCACACCAACGAGTGATGATGGGCCGCCAGGTGTTGTTCTTCCAGAGCGTCACGAGGCGGCGGGTCGGTATGCTCTTTCTCTTCCCCGCGAGGCCCAGAGTCCGGCATACTATGGCCTCCAACCCGGACATGCCGTCAGTCTCGGTGGACGCGGTCGTCAGTTGCTCCCACTTGGATTCGGCAACCGCTGACGCTGTGTTCGTCGGCGACAGGAGGTCTCTGAGATTACGCCACGTATCACGGTGGTTCTCGACGGAGTTGACGCACTGGTCCGCATTGCTTCGGAGCTCAACGAGTACTCGCTCAGGGAGGGTGTCAGCGTCATACAGTTCACAGATCCACCAGGCCTCCTCGCAATCGACGTCAGCGCCGCCGTCCGCGCTCAGGTAGGTCTTCAACGCCGCCGCCCGATGCTGGCCCGCTATTACGTCCAAGGGACGCTCATTAACGGCAGACCAGTCGCAGAATGGGAGGATGATGTGCCGCGGCGGGTCCTTGGCGTCCACGCCTAGGTGGGACACCATGGCATCCAGCTGCTTCCGGGAGACGAGGGCCTTCATGAAGTTGGCCGGGTCTTGGCGCTGGACGCCCACGTGCCGGAACTTTTCAATCAGATGGTCTAGCTGCCTCGGAATGATCTCGCGGCTGCCTGTGTCTCGTGCCCAGCTGAACTGCATGTCCGAAAGCTTGACTTTAGCCAGCTGTAGGAAATGCGGCTCTGCGGAACGCGTGCGCACAAAGTGACTCTTGCTGAGGTCGATGCGGTTCAGGCCGTCATCGGCACGGCATTCAGTCGGCGCCGGGAGGGAGGACGTCTTGGAACCGAAGCGTCGCTTGGCCGCTGGCGATGTGGTGGGCTCGATGTCGGCCTGGGATGACCGCCTCTTCCTCGACGCCTGATTAGGGGCGGGGACGGCGCTGCTACTGAGATGGAGCGTGAGACTTGTCGACGAGGACAGGGTTGCGTCTCCGGTACTATCGGCGGAAGGCATGATGCGGCCGAAGGCTGAGCTACGCGAGCAGACACTGAAGGCGGGTGGGGGTGAAAGGTCTGGAGATGCGCTTAGAAGAAGTACATGTATTCTGGTAGACGGCATGTTATGGATTTCCTCTTTTCTTGCTGCCCATATGTTGCGGGTGACATCGCAGGCGTTCGTTTCCCCGGGAACTGATGTGAGGGTGACGTGTGTCTGTAGAGAGTGTGACATGGTAATGAGACTATCACTTACCGGCAAAGAACTTCATTTATGTATCGGCTGTTGGTGTTTGGCGAACCAGGGTATAGTGGAGAACGGCGTTGGCCAACAGCAGCTGGTTTCTGATCTGCTATGCGACTGTGAATACTGTAGCGATCGGGGCGCTGAGGCGTACGTAGGGAGGACGGTCTGTCACCGATCAACAGGGTTATTAATCGAGGTGATATCTACAAAGAAAGTGGAAGGTATGAACGGTCGCTCGGACGGCCTGCTGCTCACTTTATACATGTGCCATGTGGCCTGGGGAGATGAAGGGGCCGCGTCGGAGACGAGAGGGATAATTGGTTGCCCACATGGGTTGGCACGACGGGCAGCTGTGCGTAGTGCTGGACGAATCAGAGCTGCTGTACACATTGAGCAATTGTAAACGGGCTTGGTCAAGGCTATTATAGTATGTACCTAGTATCAGATGCTTCACTGCGATACTCTCGAGCTGAGTGTGCAATGGGTTGGTGGGAGGAAAGGGTTGATATATGAATGGTTTTGCGACTGTCGCTGCAGACCAACGGTCGGCGAGAGGAGGTTGACGGATGGGATATTGCGTGCTTTGTTTGTTATGATAGGAAGCCCAGTAGGTTCATTTGCACCTCAACCGAGCTTCTGGGAATGTGACCGATTGGTATGACCTCTGCGGACTGCGAATCGGCAACTTCATTCAGATGACTCAACGAATTTGATAGCGTCTGCAAGAGTTCGCTTGATAGACGCTGCGATGAGTAGAGTGTTCTCGGGCACACTACCTGTTGGAACCGCTGCAGATGAGGCGTCTGAAGGCTGGCTCTTGAGTTGAATGAGAGCGACCGTATGTAGGGGAAGTACTGTGGGTAGATAGGTTAGATGAGATGAGGTAATGCAGGTGCGGTCAAAGGAGTGCACAGGAAATTAGGTACGCGGTGAGGTGATGAGTAAGCGGAAAGGAGAAAGTTTAATCCAGTGCGCGCGCACCTCCAGCTACCTATTTGCGTTTGCCACTTCCGGAACCCCTGTCAGCTGAGGGATCTCTAGGTTCATAGTTTTCAACGTTAATTGACCTCGTTTTCGTGGTTTCCTCAATGAACACAGTGTGTAATACATAAAAATCTATACTTCTATAGTGAGCAAGATCAGGGCTATCGGACGGTATATTCTATGCTTATATATACTCACCTTTCATTTATAATCTTCATATCATGTGAAACTTTCCTAATTTTACGGAATTTGCGAATAACCTCAACAAACGACCAATTTGATTCCTCAATATACGCGATCAAAAAGGATACTAATCGAGAGCCCTAGTTTCAGCAATTATAGAAACATGTTTCGTCTTTATATACACGCCGTATTCGCGGAGATATTCCCGGTCAAAGTTAGCGAAAAACGCGCCGCAGCGGAAAACCCGCGAAATCGCGCATTTGCGTCCACAGGGATTTCGAAGATGGTAAACGCAAATGGGTGCGATTGACTAGAGGTCGCGGAGCCGCTCCAAAAGGGAAAATGTAGCGAACCTGCCGGGTAAGGTGATTTGACGCTTGGGTTCGCATGCCGCCTAGCAAGAAGAGCTATGCCTTTTCTAGTGAAGAAGGTTATGCACAAGTTAGGCAAAGGCTTGCAGCAATTCCCGCCCTGGGAAGATCCCTCGAGATGCTCTTCCTTAAGACATTGAACAAACTACTTTTTCTTCTAGTACACTTAAGAAACGTCTCGAAATGAAAAAAGAACGAGAGTACTAAGGAATAACTATTTTGACATATTAATAGGTTTCTGAGTCACCGCTTTTGCTTCTATAAAGAAAGTGCTCTCGCAATCGAAGGTTCTACTTATCAACAAACTTCTTCTACCGACATATTATTTAATAATAAGGCTCTGCACCTCCACTTCCCTCTCCCATCCAACCAACTGGCCCTTCCTATCACCAAATTTATCTCTGATAATCATCCGCACCCTTTCATCCATCACTATCGCTATGGACCATTTGAAAATCGCACGGTGGTTCGCAGATGAACCTGACAAGCTACAACGCTACCTCGGCGAGCTTTCGGCCGACATGAGGAATGTAGCTACCGGCCCCCCACTGGAGGGGTCGGCGAAAGAGCTAGTGCGGGGGCTGGAATCCCGCGGCGTGGATCCCTCCTCGATCATTCGGCTTGGTCTGCGGATGCTGCAAACCGACGTTACGTTGATCTACGACCGTGGCAAAACCTTCCCAAGGGAGGGTCGTCTTTTGCACTTTGCCGGCAGGGAGAAAGTCATGGAATTCTTCGGGACCTTTCTAGGCTTTGCCGAAAATCCGCACACAACGAATCCGCACACGACGGTTGTCCAGGACTCTATTTCCTTAGACCTGGACTTTATTTCAGTTTGCGTAGATCGAGGTCGTATCACATGTCTTTACACGCGTGATATGAAGATGGAGGAACAGTTTACACGCACTAATCGCCTTCAACTTGTCCGTATGATCATGGATTTCGAATCGCCTAACGATACCGCTACCCTCAATGTTAGTTGTATTCACTATCATGTTCTGAAGGAGCACAACGATGTTAAGGGGATTGCTGGACGTGTATAGGAGCAGGACATGAAGATTGCAGAACGGGGGGGGGGGGGGGGGGGGGGTGACTGGTGGTGGTGGTGGTGATAGAAAACAAGAAGGACGTGGCGATTTCGGTACATGTCCGTACAATTTAGAACTTAGCAATCTTCACGCCACATGGATCAATCAACATTATTGGCAAATGTGAGGCAAAAACAGAGCGATAAGCCGAAAAAGGTTTTCAACATATTGCCTTAAGCCTGATCCGAGGGAAAGAGGGAGAGGCGGAGAAGACAAAATATGTTACTTCTATCCTAGTTACCTGCCCTACATGTGGGCTTACCAGCTACGGTATGAAGAGGCTGGGAAGGCTCGGGATGATTCTCGCAAGAGAGGACTTGACGTTGGAGAGCTGAACGGCATTGATGTGGGTTATAGTACTGAGATTTGAGCCTGAGCGAGGATCGGTAGGCCGGCGGTTGTAAACTTATATGTCTGTTCCTTTCTAATAATTCATCATTTGATTCCTCTCGGCCTACAACGGGCCTCTATTGTATGGTGCGGACTGTGAGCCGCATCATGTGCAATTCCTAAATACATGAGGGCAGGTTGAAATAGTACTCTCAGAGTGTATAATGAGAGGACGACGACAGCAGGTTTGCCCATCCACTGCCTGACGATGTGAAATAGTCCAGTGCGAAAGATGCGGGTTGGGCTGGTCCAGAAGGACGACGAGTTGGACTAAGACCACTTCTGGATCTGCCCTCTTTCGGCCTATTACCGGCTGCCTGGTCCGTCTCTATCCTCTGCAGCGACATTCTCGGGTTTGTCGATGGACAAGGGGATGGAGAAGGCTTCCGTGGACCTGGCCGTTGATAGCCACCTGGGATGCTGCGTAGCTCTCGGTTGTAGCGGGCTAGGTGCATGGCGGCCAGCCCACCAGATGCGTAGGATGTCTGCGAGCCCTCACGCAGGTACGTGGAAGCCCGAATGATGGGAGGAGACGAGGAAGTCTGGGATGGAGATGATAGAAGCGCCAGCCGAGAGCGCTTGTTGAAGTCGGTAGACGGTGTACGTATCTCAGATAGAGGACTGCTTGCGGTCGGTGACAGGGTGCGCGAGGATGACTGGGTTGAGTGTCGGTGTTGCTGCGGATGGCGGGGAGCTGTGCGGGCAATGTCCCGCGCTTCACGTGGAGATTCGGCGGTGTTTGACGTGCGTTGGCTTGATCGGAGGGGCGATAAGGAGGGTCTAATGGGGGGAGAGGGGTCGCCGGGAGCGGCGGCATGGGAGGACTGCGCTATCGCCCAGATTCCTGAAGCCCGGAGACACGTCAGTGACTCTTCGGGAAAGATTGCATGCAACACAGACGCACTTACGGAATCGTCAGCATCCAAGTCGAAGCTGCTGAAGGATGCTTCAGACTTCGCATCGTGGTCGCCTGGCTGGCCGTTGGGTGGGGTTTCCGCTCCGGCGACTCCTGCTGACGGCCCGAAGTGGGTGGCTCTGTCCACACGGGGATCGTCGACGGCTTCGGGAGCCTGGACCGGAGCAGGCTGAGACGTGGCTTCTGCACAAGGGGACGGGGTGCAGGGAGGGTACGAGGCCTCGCGCCGGTCATCGGCGGGCTCTGCAGCGACTGGATAGGGACAGGGAGCGGAAGGGGAATCCAGACGCGGCGATTCGGCTCCAGTCGCGCGACGGCTTGCAAGCTTTGGAGGGCTGAGGGATGTGTTCCGGGCTGGAGTTGGAGGGTGGCGATGGGCCGTAGTTTCAGCCGACAGAGTGGTAGCGCAAGTTTTGCGTCTCCGTTTGATGCGCTGCGCGGGGGACGGGCTGCTGGAGGGGGACCAGCTGAGGACGCGCTTCGTCACCCGAGCCTGTCGTGCTGCCGGTGCCGGTGTCTTATGCGTGTTCACAGTCTCAGACTCGTTCGGACAGCGGTCCGGCGACGACGGGATGACGATTGGGCTCGACCGCCTCCCGTCTTGTTTTCGGGCGGCGCGTGCCGGGCGGGTGGCGGAAAGAGGGATGTCGGAGTCCGAGTCTGACAGGTTCATGGGTATCCGACGACGGCGGTGCGGGGGTGCTGACCGCAGCTCGGGGCGGGGGGTCACAGGGAGTGCTGGATCCAGCCGGTTGGGGATACGCCGCTGCGTATGTCTGGCCGTCGGAGGTCCACTCCCGGCGATGGACGGGTTTGTAAACACTCTCATCGCTTCCGCCTCACCTTGATGCTGCCTTAGCGTGGCTGCGGCGGCTTGCTGCCTTTGTTGATTATTTCTTTCCGTAAGTTCCTGTTTTCTGACTTCGTACTCTTCGTCGGATCTGGCGAGGATCTTCCGGTTCCAATCGGTGCCGTAGTGGAAATTGTCGCTAACTTGCCGGGATGTTAACACCGTTGGGTATAGTAGGTTATCGCTTGTGTTGAGGCTGAGTTGGGGATGACTGGTCCCCTGACGTATGGTACCTGGCTCTGTCTGGGCCACCAAATATCTCTGTCGCCGGAGATGCGGGTTGAGATGATGCCTCAGTTGGAGAGAGGGTATGGGGGGACGACGGCGGCTCCGTCTAGGGGATGTGGCTTCCTTCAGTGGCATAGGCCGGTTTCCAAACGCGGACTTCTGGCTTCATCTTAGCATATCCATGGGAAGGACAGACAAGTTCCAGCTTATGACCCTTACCTTTGGCAGCGATGATGACTGTTACGTTCACGGTTCACACGCTATGATGCCCCTTCCTGATAAGAGCGGGTGGGTAGTGTGAAAGGTACGTAAGGTGGATGAAGGGGTGTGATATTGGGGGAACGATGCGGTGTATGCAGTGTTCACTGCGATAGGCGCAGCTGAGACGAGACGCAACGGTTGTTCGGTCTGTTTCCAAACGTACGATATCTGGATTGAGCTGCAATGGGCGGCGAATGCTAGCAAGATGATGGCTTTAATGCGAGAGATAGGGAAGAAGGGTGGAAGAAATTATTAACAAGATATGGGGAGGAAGAAGGGTACGTGGTTACTCCATCAACGAGGGTACTGAGATTGGAAGCGCAAAAATGAATGCAGTTTGAGGGTAGTGTTCCCAGACTGAAAAGTGCAAACGTCATGTTCAGCGACGGTAGAATAAATAAGCCAGAAGTAGCGATCAGGCTTAGCATGCTTCTGGGCATTATTGACGTGTCTTTTGCTGCAAACCTGTATAGGTGTAAGACTGTGGTAGGGAGTGAGGACGTCGTATGAGTGTAGATCGGTTTCTACCGATTTCATTGGCCACGAAATGGTGTGAATGGTATCACGACCCACCGCAGCTACATAAGGTTCTTATCCGGTTAAGGTGTCGGCTCCTTCGGGAACAGAACGGTGTCGGGAGTTGTTTGATTGAGTGGGTTTCGAAAACCGTACGTGACGAATGAAAATGGTTAAAAGGAGCGGCTGCGGCTGAGACGTTGGAGATTGTGAACATGGGATAGTGATCCCTGAGAGCTTGGCTGGAGGGGCAGCAAAAGCAATGACTGGGAACCATTTCGGGCCAATCATTTCGGTTATATCTGAGGAAGAGAAAAGTGGAAAGACACGGCTCTTTTGGGGTGGTCTGCACACCTACGCCACCATATTCAACACCAATTAATCCATCTCGTCTTTTCGTAAATGGTTCTTCATCCTAGTTTTATCCATTAATTACTACAATACACTACACCTATGCACTGCTGCCAACTCATTCTCCGCGGTTTCAAGCGTATGTGAGAATAGACTACGGCACATATGTATGGTGGCGTTACTTAGCATCAATCTGAGGCTTTTGGATAGCTTTTCACATATCCTCTGCGTGCTGAGGTTATCGTAAAGCAGGTTGCTAATCTCTATGAACCTCTCAGTATACTATAGCGATGACCTGATTTACCTCGCCACACTGCGGAGATTCCTCACTGGACCCCTCTTCCTCTACATTCCTCAATCCTCTTCGACGTTGCGAATTTCAATTTAACGATTGAAACTCTGCTGGGGCGTCGCTTGATGAATACTACGAGGATAGGGCCTCACCTATCATCCTGACTGCGTAGCCAACGGATTAAATACGCCGCTATTCTTGACGTTTTTCGATAGAACATGATAACATAGACGGATAGAGAGGGCCTTCAGACAGCCACCATTGTTGCTAGCGATGTGGAATATTACTGCCACCTTAACTCGGTCAAGTGTCCTGATATTGTGGACAGGTAAACTTACCTCATTATAAGAGCGAAGTTCTTTTCGACCTAGGCACTAGGTTAACAGTGGAAAATTCATTGAATTATATTCGGTTACCTCGATTGTTAATGAAGTGACGTATTGAGATAGTAGTTGCATAGCTATTGGGCGACATCTACATATTAAACAAGAAGTTACTCTAGCTGGATATATCCTATGTCCTTCTTCTCACTACCAATCGCAAGTTACATTCAAGAGGGTCTTCAATCACTGTAGCATGATGGTTCTGATGATCGACAAAGTCTATACAATAACGATATTATACTACAACTTTATATAGAAGGGTTGCTATGCTCACGAATCCCTTTCTCCTACTGTAGGGGTCGTACATGACAACTCTGGTGAGTAAGGTACAGGTGTTATGGGAATCTGTGACTTGAACGAGACGGACGACTGCGAGGACCCGGGTCCAGGTGAATAGTAATCGCCTTGTGCAAAAGAGGTAGTGGTGCAAAATAGTTCAGGAGAGGCCTTGACGCATTCTCGGAAAGGGAGGGAAGGGCATTCTGCAGTGTCAAGAGCTTTACCTAACCTGTTAGCAAGTCCATTTTTAATATGAACTCTAGTGTGAGTTACAAAAACATAGCAAGATTGCATTACACATACCATTTATTTGCATCATTGCTCTAGGAAGAGCTTCGCTGTCCCTGGACAGTGGGTAAATGTGAGGGATTGTCGATGAAGATATCTTGTTGATGGGATGAGATAAAGGAGATGGCGAAGTAGTGGGACCTACGCCGGCGGCAGGAGACGTGGGACCTGCAGGGGCCGGATTGGAGATATCTTTCGAAAACGATAAACCAGGGCCGGAGTCTGTGCCGGTGCCATTTCGTGCACTATCGATAGGCGTTTCGGGTTCAGGTGAGGAAAAAGAAGAATATTTTGGATAGATGTAGTCGAGAGATAGGTGACGAATGTGACGGGAGGGGGAGAAAGATGGGTCTGGTGAAACTCTGGGAAGTGGTTTTTGTCCAGGCGGTGGGGTCGCAGTGGGAGGACTAGGCTGAGGCTTCCGCGACCGACCGCGTCGGAGCTTCGGATGATGACCAGTTTGCTCCAGCGGAGAACGCTTTCGGGGCCGACCACGTCCACGCTTCGGCTGAGGCGTATCTTCGGACCTCAACGGATGCTTCCGCGGACGACCCCGGCCACGCTTCAGCGTCCCCTCTGAAGTGCCTGTCATGGTGATGTTGATGTATGGATTTAGGAAGGGATGCTTGATATTACTGATAAAAAAGGTGAATACTGATGTGGAATTAGGATCACATCTTCATCAGAGGAATGTGCTACTTTATATAGAGGAAATAAAGGCAGTAGAAGTTGAGACAGTCCATTCAATACAAGGCTTAAAGTCACGGATTTCTAGGGTGAGACCACGGTTAGGTTAGTGTGATGATTTACATCCAGGACGGAGACCGCATACGTGGGTTAGCCAATAAAAACGGTGACTTGATCACAACACCGAAAATGATTATGCGGGTTTCAGTGTGGGTCAAATAATACCATAACTATTGGTTAGACATACCTAGAGAACGTGAGGGGAACAACAAGGATTATGGGACTGTGGTGTAGTCAACAGGTTTTATGAGTACCCGTAGAGGAGTTTAGATGGGCAATCTCTGTGTAAGTATATTGGACTTACTGCGTCGGTTTAGTTCATGCGATATCAATTATGAGATGGATGGAAAAAATCTAGAAAAAACAATAGAAGATGTAGTTTGTAGTTATAGTGTAGCTGAAGCTCTCTAAAAGCGTGCATCGCAGACATCAGGACGTTAGGTACTGGAGTTTATACGATTAGAAGTATCATGAACATAGATACATGTATCTAGGGCTATTATGCAGGTACATAATGACTTGTCAATGCCTGGGCTGAAGGAGTATTGTAACCGTTTCTAAGGTGGGAATCTGGTTACTGTGCTGGATTGCGTAATTCGAGTCAATAAATGAATGTGTGATTACGTACAAGGTCACTTGTGAGAAGGAAATGTATCTCAAGAACCATTTTTACTATGGGCGAACCATTTTTTTGGTGTTGTACCTTTTCTGATAAGAAACCAGGACCGTGCGCAGATTTTTTCAACCAATCCTAACCAATTGTCAAACCAAATTTGGTTTAGGGATTAGACTCCTAACAGTTAGGACCTTAATATTAGAGATAAGCTTATTAATAGAGGATATATCTTATGCTTTAATATAGAGGTAGCTAAACTAATAAACACCTTTTTATACCTTTTAATCTAAGGTATAGTAGATTATATAGATATGCATAGTAATAGAATATAGCATAAATATATTAGCGCTATAGCCTATATATATACTTAATACCTAATATATATCTTAGATAAGGAGGATATTAAGGAAGTTAATATAATTAAAGCTATTATAGAGCATATAACTAAATACTACTCCTACTTTATTATTCTTTCTCTCTAAAATAACCTACTTATTAAGATTAGTATAAGTACTAATAGTATTAAGTCTAATCTTATACTATAGAATATAAGGTATTAAGAGCTTATTAGGTACTTCCTTAAGTTTGAAATTAATATAACTATTTATTAGGATAAAAAAGACTTTAAGGTAGACCTTATTAAGTTAGTAGGAGTAAATAATAAGATCTCTAGGTATAAGGAGAGAATAAGACTACTAGCTATTAAATTAGAGAGATTCTAAACTAAGTAGTAGATTATATAACTTTCTCTATATAAAGGTAAGAAGAGCGCTATAAGCTATTAGCTTAAGAATTAGCAGAAGATAAGGCATAGTATTAAACTAAACAGCTAGGTATACTTCTTTAGCTTATAGAATAAGCTAGTAGCATTCTCTAATAGAATTATACTTAATAAAGATATAAGGTATATATCTTTATAGTATTACTTATAGAGCGTTTAGAAAGTAATAAAATACTTAAGCTTTATAGAAGATATTAAATTTAAATTATAAATATAGATATACTACTTTTAAGCTTAAAATCTAACTAACCTAGCTAAGCTAATATTACTATTATATACTAAAAAGCCTTAGCTTAAAAAGATAACTTATATAAAGATTATCTCTCTTAGATATAGCTATATTATTTTTAAATATAAATCCTATAATTTTAGTTCTAACTTTTAAAAGTAGATAGAAACCTTACTACCTTAGCTTTAAAATAATCTATAAAAATAGTTTAAAAAATAATATATTAGACCTAAGAAAGGATAAGAAGTCCTATAAAGCTATCTATAAAGATTAACTATAAAAAATATTTTCTAATATTCTAAGAGATTAAAATAAATAATAAAAACTTTATAAAGCTTTAATTAATACTACTATAAATATAAAGATATAGATAGTAGCTATTAAAGCGTAATATTTAGTTTTAGCTTAGCTTTAAAATAAATACCTTAAGCTATAGCTTATATTAGAGAGATAAATAAATAAAGTTTTAACTATAGATAATACTTAAGTAGTAGTTTATCTAGATTTCTTCTTAGCTATAAAAGATTATACTAATAAAGTTATATAGCTTTTTTAAGGTAGTATAAAGATCTTAAAATATCTTTAGTAGTTATTTTTAAGGCTAAAGCTATAGATCTATATTTTATAAGCTATCCTATTAGCTTCTAGATATTACTTAGCTTAGCTCTTATAGTATTTTATTACTATAGCTTTTATACTCTAATATTATATTAATATATATTACTTTATACTATCTAGATAATATTAAAGTACTACTATTACTTATTAATCTTCTTTATTATCTCTACTATATTATATACTATCCTACTTAAGCCTTTCGCTTAAGGAAATAAGCTTAAGTAGAAGAACTATATTATCTATATAACTATAATAAAAGCTAATTAGCTTAAGTTCTTTCTCTTAGATATAATACTAAACCTATATAAGCTTTATACTACCTCTAGTATCTCTAATAATAAGCAAATAGTTAGTATAATTATTAATATTAAATAGTAAAATAAGTTATTAATCTTTTTAATAAGGTAGTTTATAGCTATCTAATAGTAGTTTAGCATTTTTATATCCTCCTTACTTAAAAATATTACTTTAGCTTACCTAAAACTAATAAGAATTAAACTAAAGATATTAATAAAAAGAAATAAATAGCTAAAATTAATCTCTAGTTAGTATTCTTAGCGTTATAACCTATTTTTTACTATCCTCTTATACTTAATTTCTACCTCTTATACTATATGCTATAGCAACTTAAAAGGGCTAGAAAGCTTTAGCTACATAATAGCTTACCCCTTAAGCTAAATAATACTTCTTAAAGTAAGCTAGCTATAAGTAAAGTTAAGTACCTATTTAATACTAGTAGTAAAGAAATAGCTTATAATAATAGTAACTTATATCGCTAAGTTAATTCTATCTCTTAACTTATAACTATTAATAATAGTAAAGTAAAGTATTAATAGCTATATTATATTCTTAGTAGTAAATAAGTTCTTTTCCTTCTTACTACTAATAACTTATAAAAGTTTAGTAATAAAGTTATACCTTATATACTACTTTAAGATAGTAATAGCTATATACTTACCACTAAGTTATAACCTATAATATAATTACTATAACACCTTCTATATAAATATATTAAATACTACCTCTTATACTACTATAGCTATCTTATATAAAGCTATATTTTC
Source organism: Colletotrichum tropicale (assembly GCA_027406125.1). Taxonomy (NCBI): domain Eukaryota; kingdom Fungi; phylum Ascomycota; class Sordariomycetes; order Glomerellales; family Glomerellaceae; genus Colletotrichum; species Colletotrichum tropicale. The sequence continues at coordinate 4,341,140 of JANVYH010000009.1, read as the reverse complement.
TATTATAATAGGTCTACTTAAGTTACTACTACCCTTATAGAAGTAATACCTAAGCTACTATATAATAAAGGTTTTTATCTATAAAACCTATAGCTTATAGATAAGCTTTTTAGTAAATATAGTAACTATAATCTTACTTATAAATATATGCTTACCTAGCTATATAAACTAGATAGCACTCTCTTAATAAGATATAACTTAAGCGCTATAATAGTAGTATAATTCCTAGATATATAGAAATATAAGCTGCTTAGTCTTAATAGAGTAAGGCTACTAGCTTATATTAATAATAGCCTTATTTAAGCTTAAGGTGCTAAGGCTAACTATAGCTAAGTTAAAGAAAAGCTAACTACTTACTTATAAGCTCTTAAGTATGCTAAGTAGCTTAAGAACTATCTTTAAGAGGTATTATAGATATCTTAAGAATATATATCTACCTAGCTAGTTAATAATAATAACTACTTCTAAACATACTAAGTTAAATCCCTACTTACTACTAAGAATAAACTAACACTTTATTTTATTAAGAATAAGCTTAAATAGCTATAAGTATATACATATAATGCATAAGAAGATCTTAAGTAGCAGCAACTAAAATATATATATAAATAACTTATACTTAATAAAAAAGAAGTATATTATTTAGAAGATAAGCTTAATAATAGTTTTAAATATCTACTTAGTATTAGTTATATACTATATATCTAGTAATATAACTTACTTAAGCTAGAATATAACCTCTTTAGCTTTAATAGTAATATTAATCTACTAATACTCCTTTATAAAAAGCTTTAACTTATTAAGGCTATAGATAATATATAGTAACTACTTATACTTCTCTCTTACTACTAATATTACTCTAATATCTAAAGTTAGTATAGTTAGCACCCCTATTATATACCTCTTTATAGCTAATAAGTTATAAAGGCTATAGTAGATACTTTGCTTAATATTTAAATACCTCTAGAAGTAGCTAAAAGAGAGGATATTAGCACTTTTATTCTAATTACTTATATTCCCCTTTATAATAGTAAAGAATAAGTTAAGGAATATAAGTAAGTAATTAGATAATATATTTCTATATATTAAGTAAAATGCTTATAGGTAGAAGGTATAATTATAAATATTTATAAACTCTCTTATAAATATATTTCTATTAATAAGTAAATAATATATCTCTAAATAGTTAGCCTTAATAGTTTTATTACTATTAATATAGATAGCAAATATATATAAGATAGCTATAATATTTTCTAACTAAAACTATATCTTAAGCTTTAATATAAGCTTCTAAAGCTTATTATATTTATTAAATATTTACTAATACTTTATATTATTAATACTACTATAACTATTATATATACTTTTATTTATATTTACTGCTCTATCTACCTCTACTTTCTTAAGCCTATTATTAGCTATAAATAGCTATTTAAGCTAAAATATCTCCTTATTATTATTATTATTATTATCTTTATCTACCTAGCCTCCTCTTATTTCTTCTCTATCTTCCTTATTTTTACTATTATTTATAGCGTAATACCTCTCTTATAATAAGTTATATAGCTCCTCACTTACTTTAATCTTAATATTAGCCTTATAGTTATAAGCATAAAAGGCTAGCTTATACCTTACTTAAAACGATATAGTACTACTATATCGCTTAGATTAAGCTATCTAGCCCTCTATAAATACCTCCTAAAAAGCTATTTATTAGTTTAAGCTAATTTATTAGCTCTCTTAACTATTAAGCTGCTATAACTATTAGATACCCTTACTAAAAAGTATTAAGGACTAAAAGATGCTAGGAATATATAAAGCTAGTTTATAAGCTAATAGTATTAATATCCTACTCTTCTTACTAGCTTATTTATATCTCTATTAAGCGTCTATAGTTAATAATAGTAGCTTAGATATCTCTCTAGTTATAAAGTATATAATAATAAACTAGGTCTTATATATAAATACCTATATAATTTTAAATATCTGCCTAGTAATATTAAAGGGGATCTTACTAATATACTTTACCTTATATAGCGCTAATTACTACTAAAAAGATATAGTAATATTATTAAAGATTAGCTTATTATATCTTAATATTAGCTAGCTTAGCTTATTAATAACACTAAAGAAGTTAAGATAAAACTATAGGAAAAACCTATCTAATAGCCTCACCTAAATATACTTTACTTTATATAACCTAAAATTAATAATATACTTCTCCTATATTATTTTAAATATATCTATAGATTTAAAATCTTTTATTAATACTCTCTAAATAAAATAAGCTATTATTTTAATAATACTTATATATTAAGTATAAGTTAGCTATATACCTAATTATTAAGTTTAATATCTTAGTTTAAATATACTTACCTTAGAAGTAATAATAACTAGTAGAGTAATTAATTGCTTACTACTATATCTCCCTACTTATACCTCTTATACTTTTATCCTCTTCTTTATTATCTTTATTTTTACTTAACTATATATTACTAAGTATATATATTATATCCTTATTAAAATTATTATAAAGTTCTTTATTTAGTAATAAGGGGATAAATATCTTAAAAGTATTAATACTACTCTACTATTATGCTAAGTTATAGCTTTTTACTTCTATAGTTAGTACTTATTATTATTACTTAACACCTTAAAGGTATTTAATTATTTATATCTATATAAAGCTATTTATTTATAATACCTATCTCTTCTATAAATTTAGATATATTATAATAAAATATTATATTTACCCCTCTCTTATTACTTACCTCTTATAGGATACTATATATACTAATAGGTATAAACTATTTACGCCTATTAGAGAAGAAAGAGATAAACAATAAAAAGCCTTATAAAGCTTATTAAAAGTCTTATTTCTCTATAGTTATATATTCTAAAGAAGATAATTTATATTTTCTAACTTATTTCTAACATATTATAATAGCTATAAATATAATACTAAAAGTAAGGTATAAAAAATAAAAATAAATAGAAATAAATAAAAAGAATATTATAAATATAGAAGTAAGATATAACTATAATACTAACTAGAATAGCTTTTATATAAGTATATATAACTTTATAATAGATTAAGTTTATAGCATAATAATATAAGCTTAAGACCTACCTTAAGTTATACCTCCTTATTACTCCTAAGAAATTATTTTCTTTTTACTTATAAGTTTATCTTCTAATATAATATTAATTTAAAGGTAAAAGCTAATATTATTTTTAGGGGACCTACTATTAGAGTTATAGCTATTACTTATTATTACTTACTACCTACTAGTTAGTATAAAGAACCTTTAGACTAAGATTAGTTATCCTTAAGTAGGGAAGTCTTTAAGCTATTAGAAATAATTCTTTATACTTCTCTTATATTACTATTATAAGTAAACCTCTACCTCTATACTAATAGTAATAAGTTAAAATCTTAAAAAGTTAATTCTAATCTATATAGCTTATAGCTATTATTATTATTATTATTATTATTATTATTATCCTCTCTATTATTTTTATTATTACTATTAAGGAAGTAATACTAAACTAACTTATTTAATAAGACTATACTAGCTAAACTAATTACTTATAGCTTACTTATAGATACTACTAAAACCTTTTTAATCTATTATTAAAAAGTAAGAAATATAATATCTTTCTTTTATATTAGCTATTTACTTAGCTAAATAAAATTAAAATAAAAAGTAAATATAAGTATTAATACTTACACCTTATAGAAGTATGCCTTATTAGCATCTACTATTTTCTATATAAGCTAAAAGATATATATCCTATTTTAAAAGTTAATAATATACTAGATAATTTATAAGAAGTATACTTATAATATATTTTTAAACTACTTACTATATATTAAGTTATTAATATAAGTAATTAAGCTAATAAAAAGGGATTATACCTTTAGTATCTAAAAGACTTTAGTATTATATTAAGTAAAGTTTAAGACTTATTATTATAAACGTAATGCTATATTTATAGAGAAGCTACTTAAGTTACCCTTAAATAAGCTAAAGCTATTAAAAATATCTTTAAGATATTTTAATAACTATAGCTTATTCTTTAACTTAAGGTTTATACTTTTAAATTTAATTATACTTATATAGTCTACTTAGCTAATAATATGCTATAGCGCTTAAATAGTAGCCTCTATCTCTAGCCTCTTATTATAGAGGAACTACTTTAAGTTTTTAAAACAAAGATCTATCTTATTCTAAATAGCTTAATAAACCCCCCTATATATAGCATTATCTAAGGTCTCTAAGAAGTTAGCTATATAGTAATAGCTATTACTAATAAAGAAGATAGCCTTAACTATATCCTATATAATTAATATCTAGCCTATAGCTATCCTATTAATCTCTTTACTACTTTATAGCCTAAATACTAAATAACTCTAGTCTTTTAGTCTAAAATACTATATCTTATTAAGAGGCAGAGCCTTAAATATAACTAGTATAATCCTCATTATTACAAACTAATATTTATTAATCTAAAAGCTAACTATCTATTTAAAAATAAAGATATTAAAAATCTTAAGCCTTAAATAGGTTTAATACTAACATATTATAATTTCCCTCTACTTTTTATAGTTTTAAAGCATAATAAGCTAGTATATTAGAAAACTCTTCTTACTACTAAGATAGAAAGCCTTAATAAGCTTATAGTTAATAGTTACTTAGCTCTCTATATTAAAACCTACTATAACTAATATAATTAATACTAAATAGTTCTAGATCTACTTATAATTATCTAAAAAGCTTAGGTTTCTATAGTTAACATATAGTTTAATATTAAAGTTTATAAAGAGATAATCTATAAAGTTATTAACACTCTTATATTCCTACTAATATTAAAGTAAAATAAAGCTCACCTTTATTATATAGCTTATATATCTACTAAATATCTAACTCTAATATACTTATTACCTTAATATACTCTTAGAAAGTATAAAGTTAATACTATCCTACTATAACCTCTACTTTAGTCTTATTAATAGAGGACTAATAAAAGAAGTTTACTTTATTATTACTATTACCTTTACTATTATCTTAAGTAATAATATTACTACCTTCTATTCTCTATTATATCTAATAAACCTTATTAACGCTATAGAGGATAAGTAAATAATTCTCTAGAGCATTATATTTAAAACTACTCTTTATAAATACCTCTATTAGCTCCTAAATATAGCTTAGCTTAACATAATAGTTCCTATTAATACTCTATATTATATCTAGTATATCAACATATAGCTTACTAACAGCTAATAAGTAAGGCTTTATACGCTCTTAGATTAACTTACTTTCTCAAAAAAGCATATACTTCTTTAAGTAGCATTTTAGTATTAATTACGCTATATTACTATCTTCACTACTACTTTTCTATTTTATTTTAGCTACTATATTAGCTATATCTAAGCTTAATATTTTTCATTTTATTACTTTTCTTTTATTAATAACTATAAAATAAATAAATAAAGAGAGAAAAGTATATAAAGTATAGCTAATTAAGTTTTTATATTCTAAAGCTATTTTTATATTACTTAGTCTTAATAGTTAACTCTAATATTCTAAAAGTATTAAATATATTATAAATAGATATACTATTATTTTTATCTAAGCTTTTCTTAAACCTCCCTTATATACCTTATTATAAAGAGAGAAGCTACTATACCTCTTATATTCCTATATAACTCCTACTTATTTTATATATACTTTCCTTTTAAAACTATATACCTATAAATATACCTACTTATTCTATTATATATATATATTACTATTAAAGCTATCTCCCTACTATCTTAATATAATCTTAATATCTAAGCTATTACCTCTTTTAGTTTTAGTTATATTAAAAGCTTAGCTTACTAGCTATATATACCTTCTCTATATTTTTTAAAGCTTCTCTATCTTTATTTTAATAATAATAATAAAAAATATTAATTTCCCTATTATAGTAAATATTCCTATTAGTAAAAATAGCTTTAGTTTCTCTATTACTACTAATATAAGTATATTAACTAAATTTTAAGAGACTTCTAAAAGTACTACTAGCTTACTAATACTAATATCTTAATACCTTCTAGTTTACTAATTAATTACAGCTCTATCTTCTTACTAATATACTTAAAGCTAGCCTAACCTATAGATCTCTTATAATATAATATATTATTACTCTCTACTACTCTACCTCTATTTATAAAAGATTATAATCTTCTTATTTATATAAAATACTATTTATTATCCTTACTAGTTTTAATTTACTATATATATTAAGTATTATCCCCTAATACTATACTATAATTAGTAATAACGCATAATACTATACCTCTATTTAGCTTAAATATTATACTAATATAATAAGTTTATTATATAATAGTAATTATATTAAGCTTAATCCTATTAGATAGAAGCATTTTAAAGGGACTTTTATAGATATACATTTAAAACTTAGGTATTATATATATAATTATAGCTACTACTACACATAAAATAGTACTAAATATTCTAGATATATTCCTTAATTCCTAAGTATTTAGCTATCTTATACTTAACGCCTATAATATATAATAATATATAAATATTTCTAAAATATTAGCTTATTATTATACTAAGTAGCAAATAGTAGTATTTATATTAGTTAGATTTTATAATAAAAATATAAAGAAAAGTAAGCAGAAAATTTACTACTACCTCTCTATTATACTTATTCCTACTTTATTATTCTAATAATAATATAAATAAATAAGTAAATATATCTATAAGTTTTTTATTATCTCTTTCTTATATCTAATAGCTATATTACTATATTTTAGCTATAAACCTCACTTATACTCTAATAATATTAAGCTATATAATATATATTTGTTAACACAGGTATAAGCGTATTCAGGGGCGTAGTATATGCACCTATATAGTATAGGGTTATAGATGGGGTTAAGTTATGATAAAAAGTGATAATCTTAAGCATTTATAGGCATTTAATTATATAGATAATAATAAGGGAAGAGATGTATTGTGATGATTCCTGTTAATGTTGTTGGCAGGTTATTCCTTAAGGTAGGGAAAAGTGAGGGGAAAGATAACCTGAAACGTAACCTGCTAAACTGCTAATTACATAAAGTGCTTACGTAACTATACATATTACATAATCAATATTATAGTTATAGGTTATAACAAATAGAGTATTTTTATATAAGGTTTTAACCCTTAAAGTCTATTAGTTTATTTTATATAGAATATTTAAGTAAGTAAGTATTATTATAAGTATTATTATTATTATATAAGATGTTATATGTTAACATCCCCCCTTAAGGTATATACGGCTGATTTATAGTATATAGCTTACTCACTTAACATATATATACGTTATAGGTATAAAAAACTTAAAAACCCTGTGGGAAAAATAAGAAAAATATTCCTATATGTATAATATGTTTATACAACTAGTTAAAAAAAAACTCTTATTAAAGACCCTTATAGGTAAAAAGGTAAGAGAAAAACTAGTAAGTTATTTCTTTAATGCGGTTATTATTATTATTGTTATAAATATTATTAGTATTATTATTATTATTTATTATATTAAGTATATTATTGAATATAACTTTGCCTAAGGGCTTAGTTAATATATCCGCAATATTAGACTTAGTGTCTATATGAAATAATATTATATCTTTATTTAATAAAGATTCTCTAGCAAAATGATATTTTATATCAATATGCTTAGATTTTTTATGAAATTCGGGATTTTCAGCTAGTTTTTTAGCTGCTAAATTATCTATAAAAATCTTAGGTTTATTTATAGCATTAAAACCCAGATTAGTCAAATTAAAATTATGACTATTATATAGATATAGGGCTTCTTTTACTGCTTCAGTTAAAGCCATATATTCGGCTTCACAGGTAGATAAAGCTACAGTTTTTTGTTTTATAGTGCTATAAGATATTATATTATATAATCCCCAGCAAAATATATAAGCTGATGTGGATTTTCTATCATCTAGGTCTCCAGCCCAATTAGAGTCTGAGTAACCTATTAAATCCCATATTATATTATTATTATTACAGTTATAATAAATTCCTTTATTAGGATAGTTATTTATATAACCCCATAGATAATCTAGAGCTATAAAATGCTCTTTAGAAGGGTTTGTTGTATATCGTGATAATATTATAACTGCTAGAGCTATATCGTATCTAGTTTTTAAAGCTAGATATAAAAGGGCTCCAATCTGCTGTTGAAACTGTAGAATTTCTTCTTTAGTAGCAGTATATTTATTTATATATAATTTTATATTATCTGTCATAGGAGTTATAGATGGATTTATATTAGTTTTATTATATTTATTTAATATCTTTTGTGTGTATTTAGTTTGATGCATAAAGAAAGACTTATTAGGTCTATCTATATCAAACTCACAGCCTAAAAAGGTACTAGGCTCCCCTAATAGTTGTATTTTTATAAATTGCCTTAGTTTATTATATATATAGTCACTAGTAGCAGTATTATTAGCTGCTAATAGCATATCGTCCACATGGCAACAAATTATAGCTTTATAGCTATTTTTATTTAATAGAAATACTGCTTCATCATAAGGTGAAACAATAAATCCTAATTTTAATAATATAGCTTTTAAATGGTTATACCATAGTCTAGGGCTTTGTTTTAACCCATATAAAGCTTTAAGAAGCTTACAGCAATATTTACTGTTATTAGACTTATAGTTATAATTAGGATTAAATTCCAACTTATTTGTGGTTTTATTATATAAAAAACCTGTTGGTAATATTATATATATATCCATATCTATATTAGCGTGAATAAACGCTGTAGTAACGTCATATTGTAGAAGAATCCAGTCTTCTTTTATAGCAAATATAACTATAAACCTATAGCTTTCAGGTCTACAGGTAGTAGAAAAGGTTTCTAAGTAATCAATACCTAAATATTGATTAAAACCTTGAGCAACCCATCTTGCTTTATACTTATAAACGTTATTTATTTTATCTTTTAATTTCATAGTATATACCCATCTACCGCCTAATAGATGAATATTATCTGGTTTTTATATAATTTCCCAAGTTTTTATATCTTCTATTTGAGTTACTTCTAATTGCATAGCCTGAATCCAATTATCTTTATACGGAGAATTTAAGGCTTGTCTTATACTAGAAGGCTCTTCTAATGTAATAACTGATAGTATATAAGAAGCTTTTTCTATAGAACTAGTTCCAGCAGTCCTATTATTATCAGTTATAACGTTATTATTTATTTTATATATACTAAGAGCAGGGCAGTCCTGAATAGTAAATAATAGTGCACTTTCGGTATTATAAACCGTATTATTAACCCATTGGTAGTCTTTTTTAGCTTCTTCTGATAGAGAGGGGATCTCTATTAATAACTTGGATTTTTCTTTATTTATTTCTCCATTATTAATACTAGTAGTTTTCTTACTATCATTGTGTGAAATACTCATACTAGTATTGGTACTATAGCTATCATTGTGTGAAATAGTACTATAATTTTTATAGCTATTATTAATAGTATTATTATTAGTATTATTATTATTATTTATATTATTATTACTATTAATAATAGTCTCATCACTTGGATTCTTAAGAGCGTTATTAGTAGTAGTAATATCTCTACTTATAGTAGGATTATTACTATAAGAGATAGATTGACTAGAAATATCTCTTAGTGGACTATTTTGGGCAGTATTATGTCTATCATTGTTGGGCATAACACTACTATTAGTATCCTTAAAGCGGGTATTTATGCTTATAGGAAGCTCTTTATAATGAGAAATAAAGGTATTTTCTAAGACTTCAACGTCTCGAGACCATAAAGCTCTCTTTAGTTGCATATCCCAGATTTTATACCCATTAGATCCATAATTAATTATATAACCTTGACGTGCTCTAACGTCTAGTTTCTTAATTTTAGGATCTTTGTTCTTATAGTAGCATACGCTACCCCACACTTTTATATTATTAATATTAGGTTTTATATTATTTTTTATTTCATAAGGCGTTTTATATTCTATAGAGCTATGAGGAGTCCTATTATGCATATAAAGAGTAGCATAAAAGGCTTCACCCCATAAGTAGTGTGGTAAACCTGAATTATATAGTATAGTTCTTATTTTATTGACTATAGTGCGTATAGTACGCTCTATAAGTCCGTTAGGCTCATGTGTATAAGGAGGTCTTATATTGTGGATAATCCCACTACTCGCATATATAGGTTTGATGCGTTTATTATTGAATTCTCTACCTCCATCAGTAGATATTTCTTTTATTCTTTTATTATTATTATTATTATTAACTTCAGCTTGAAATTCGAGAAAAGCGTTAAGTATAGTTTCTTTAGCTTTATCTCTTAATAGTTTTCCCCATACAAAACGGGAATATTTATCTATAAAGATAATAAAAAGATTATATTTATTATATGTAGTAGGAGTTATAGGCCCACATAAGTCTGAAGCTATATAATCTAGATAATCTAGATTTTTATTATGAACCTGTTTTTTGCTTGCCTTAGTAACAAATTTGCCTTCATAACAGGCTTTACAAGGCAGTAATTTATAGTTATTATTATTATTATTTATATTTATATTCACAGTAGTATTATCTTTTATTTTTAAAAGAGTCTGTAAATGTATATGTCCAAGACGTTCATGCCATAATTGGAGGCTATTATTATTATTATCATTTATATTATTATTAGTTATAGTATTATATATATAATGATTGTTATTGTTGATAGGAAATTGGAAGTAATATAAGTTATTCTTCTTTGCCCCCATAGCAATAATACAATCTTTATTAATATCATATAAAATAGGTTGTTTCCATATAATAGAAGCAATACCTAATAAATCTAACTTAGATTGACTAAGTAGATTAATACCTAGTTCAGGTATATAATAAACGTCTTTTAATATTATATTATTATTATTAGGATATATTATCAAATCACCCTTTAAAGTAGAAGTAAGAGTCTTTGCTTCTCCCCATTTTATTATTTTATATATTTTTATAGGATTTTTTATTAGGTTATAATTGTTAACTACATGAATAGTAGCCGCAGTATCAATATAAAAATCAACCGTTTTTTCATTCTTATTAGTATAACTCCTTGCTTTTCCTTTTTCCTTAATAACAGACTGGTTAATTAAATAACCTAAGGAAGGATTATTAGTATTTTTATTTATATTATTAGGAGTTAAATAACATACGTTTTCAAAAAGAATATCTCCTTCTTCTTTATCAGAAGATAAATCTATTAAATCCGTAGGATTTTTAGGATTATTAAGAGATATATAGGGGGTAATATTATCTGCAGTAGTTATATTAACTACTTCTTTTTCCTTATCCTTAGCACTATTAGTACTAGTAGAGGGTTTTTTCCACCAGCTAGGTGCTCTTTCAGGATGTAGAAAAGCGCAGTTTTCTTCAGTATGGTTTGTTTTCTTGCAATTTTTGCAGTATAAACCTTTCTGTTTTTTCCAGGGTTTTTTACTTATTTTATTTTTATTTTTATTTTTATTATTTTCCTGGTTTTTATTTTGTTTTTTATTCTATTTATTACCCTTAATAGTAGTATTATTAACTACTTCTTTGCCTCCTTTTCTCTTATACTCGTCTATAAGACTAGCATATAAAGAGTCTAGGTTATAGGCAGTAGGGTTAGTCCTAAGAGACTGAGTTATAGAGGTTATAAAAGCCTCATAAGTCTCGTTTAGACTATTAAGTATATAAGCTATAACTACTTGATCAGGTAGTTTAAGCTGATTATAAGATAAGTTATCTGTAAGTTCTTTTATTTTATTTATATAGTCTTCCATAGATTCAAAGTCATCTAAGGAAGTATTAAAGAACTCTTTACAGGTTAAAAACTCGTTTGTAAAACCTGTAGGCTCATATAGGGTTTTTAAGTGCTTCCAAGCCGTATAGGCGTCAGAATCATCTTTTATAACCCTAAGGGGCCCATCGTTACAGAATAACTGTATATAGCTTAAAGCCTTATAGTTTTTATCTTCATTAGTAGAAGAAATAGGCTTAGTAAGGTCTATAGTAATATCTTTACTATATAGTAGGGCCTTAATACGTATAGCCCATACTTTATAGTTCTCAGAGCCTATAAGCTTTGGGAACTGGACCTTAGGATCAGTCATTATTGCCTTAATAGGTTGCAGCGCGTAGTTGCAAGCTTTATATAGGATAAACGACAGTGAAGTTATATAACCTAAGAGCTATTGTACGTATAGTATAGTGGTTCTTAGAGTAACGTTATAAGAGTTAAAAACCCAGAGGGTCAGGGTTCAACTTCAGAAAAAAGAGTGGTTTTTTCCTTCTCTTTAATCAATATCTTCTTCAGCTAGACTTCTGTCTGACTGAGGAGACATATATCCCATATAGTAAATCGGTCGAGAGGAAGTCCGTCGTGCCGTAAGTATAGGTCTAAACCAGATTGGGAGTAGACTAGAGGATAGTTCGAAGAGATAATCTGAGGGATATAAATCGAATAAAGCAGTAGCAAGAGACTGTCTGCTTAGGGAAGGATCGATAGAGGTATAGTCGATTTGTATAGGATTAGATATATGGATTCGTAAAAGGTGTATCTCGTGGAACCAAACTACTAGTCCAGCTAGTATATCGGCTTCTGCGAAGGTAGTATGGATAGAAAAGCGTTCGAAGGATCGATTTTCAGTATATATAACCCTTAAGTAGAGGTAGGGCTTTATAGGAGAGTAGGGGAGAGGTAAAGAAGTAGAAGGAATAGAGGTTATCTCTGAGCTGGGCTCATAACCTGTTAACATAGGTATAAGCGTATTTAGGGGCGTAGTATATGCACTTATATAGTATAGGGTTATAGATGGGGTTAAGTTATGATAAAAAGTGATAATCTTAAGCATTTATAGGCATTTAATTATATAGATAATAATAAGGGAAGAGATATATTATGATGATTCCTATTAATATTATTAGCAGGTTATTCCTTAAGGTAGGGAAAAGTGAGGGGAAAGATAACCTGAAACGTAACCTGCTAAACTGCTAATTACATAAAGTGCTTACGTAACTATACGTATTACATAATCAATATTATAGTTATAGGTTATAACAAATAGAGTATTTTTATATAAGGTTTTAACCCTTAAAGTCTATTAGTTTATTTTATATAGAATATTTAAGTAAGTAAGTATTATTATAAGTATTATTATTATTATATAAGATGTTATATGTTAACAATATTAATATATCCCTAATAATAGTTATATAAATAAAAAGCTTAAGTAATATAAAGAAGGAATAAATAAGATAATAGTAAAAGCTTAATAAAAAGTATCTAGCTATTTATTTCTAGCTATACCTTATATCCTATATAATACTCTTATTCTCTTATTAATAAATATAAGATATAAGGCTATCTATATATATCTTATTATTACCTCTTCCCTAATTACTTTAAATACCTTTTAACCTATTTTACTTATAATAAAATATATACTAGAGATATTATTTATACTATATTAACTACTTTATAAGTTATAGCTTTAATAATGCTTATTTAAGGTCTTTAAACTTAAGTATAAGCATTAATATTACCTATTAACTAATAGAAAGCCCCCTCCTTCTCTTTAAGAAAGTAATACGCTTAGCACCTACTAGCTAGCTCTATTTACCTTATTATTTATATTCTAAAGCTCCCTTACTTATATTATTTAATATATCTTTAGAATTTATTATAAATAGCTATTAAGTTAAAGATATATATATAGATTAAATAGATTTTTATTCTCTTTTTTCCTTTTTATATTATACTACCCCTTAGTTTTACTACTTCTTCTTCTACTTTTCTAATCCTATATATATTTACCTATATTTATTAGTATATTAGTTTCTCTTATAAACTACTTCCCTCTTATATAGCTACTATTCTTATTATAATATAGCTATTATAAAGTAATTAGCTTTCTCTAATAAGTTCTATATAGTCCTTTATCTTTAGTTATTTACTTAGAAAAGGATTTTCTATACTAGAGAAAAGTATAATAAGTTTTCTCTATCTACTATAGAAGTATATTAGTTATTATTACTACTATTAATATATACTTAGAAGGATAGAAAGCTTTATAAAGCTTCTTAAGCTATACTACTAAGTAATTTCTACTACTAAATAATATAAGAAACCCCCTAAAGCTTCTTAAAGATATTAATTATAAAATCTACTTAGCTTATTAGTAAGCTTTCTAGAGAAAGCCTTATAAGGCTTATAATAAGGAGTATATTTAATATCTACTAAGCATATTAAAGACTAATTATAGAGAGAAAAAGCTTTTTAAGAGCTCTTAACTAGCTTAATAAGTCTTTCTATAGACTATTAAGTTAATAAAAACTAAAAAGCTTAGCATAGCATCTTAATAAACTTTAGGTTCTTTTAGCTTATTAATATACTCTTTCTTACTACTTATAGAGAGATAAAGAAGCCTTATAAAGCTTCTTATTTTATATTATAATATAAGCTATTTTAATTATTATAAGAAGCCTTATAAGGTATATTATAAAAGATAACTATAAACTTATATTAGCTTACTAGCAAACTTATATAGAAATAGAGAAGCCTTATAAAGCTTATTAAGCTACTAATAACTAAGCTACTAGCTATTATATATAAGCTATACTACTACTTACTACTATACTATGCTATAAGTTAGTTTCTACTAATTATAAAGTATTTTCTATTAAATATTATAGGAAGCCTTATAAGGCTTCTTAAGAATATACCTTATTATGAGGCCTATTAGCTTATTACTAATAACCTTACTAAAAATAAAAAGCCTTATAAAGCTTACTATTCTATATTATAATATAAGTTAGTTAATTATTATAATAAGCCTTATAAGGCTTCTTAAATATATTTACTATAAGACCTTTCTAGCTTATTAATAAGCTTACTAAAGATAAGAAGTCTTATAAGGCTTACTATTCTATACTATAATATAAGTTATTTAATTATTAAACTAATAAGCTTTATAAGGCTTATTAGCTAAGTATAGATAACTTCTAGCTAAATATAGGAAGTTAGTCTATCTATAGAGGAAAAAAAACATAAAAAGCCTTATAGGGCTTTTTATTTATATTAGTTAGGAGGGAGATGATGAATTAAATAGCTAGATAATAAAGAACTATTATGTGCTTCTACCTACCTGCTTACCTAACCTTACCTACCTAAACTAACCTACCTACTTACCTTACTTTGCGTGGGGTCTGTCTGTCTATCCTAGCCCTAACCCCCCCTAACTGGTGCTGTGGGTGGGGGCTACTTAGAATTTAATCTAAATTACTAAAGAAAACCTAATTACCCTCTTAAATACTTATAACCTAGATAACCTTATTAAGGATAGAGATCTAAACCTTTTAACTTATTAAGATAAAGTTAAAAAGAAAGATTACCCTATTAAAAGCACTAAAAAAGAGTAGAACTAATAGGTTAAGATAGAAAATCTTTAAAGAGGTATATATTAAGTAAAGGTTAAGAGATAAGAGCTAAGGCTTAATTTACCTAAAAATACTACTAAACTAAGTAACTACACCTTAAATAACTTCTTTTTAGCATAAGATAACCTAATTAAAAATATTACTTAGAAAATAAAGCCTTAAGACTTTTACTTACTTCTAATTATACTAGAAGGATACTTACTACTTAACATATAATACGCTAAAAAACTATAAGAGGAAGATAAAGATACTACCTATATAGAGCGAGAGATAGCTAAAAACTTAGTTTAAAGTAAAGCTAGTAGCTTAAGAGCCCTAAAAGCTAAGTATAACTTTAAATATATAAAATAAAGCTAATTAAGTCTTTCTTTCTATAGTATATAAAAAACTTAAGGAATATATAAAAAGAGGTAAGAAACTTAGAATTTTTAGTAATTTTAACTTAAAAATAAGGGATTAAATAAGCGTTTTTATAAGCGTTAAGTATTATTATAAGAGGGAAAGGCTTATATAAGTAGATAGAAGCTTAGTTAGCTTATAAAAAAGAAAACTAAGAAAAATAAATAAGAAATATATTTATTTTTATACTTTTTCTATTTCTCTTAATAACTTTAGTAACTATCCTTCTAAAAGAGCTTTTAGGACTCTTTAGCCTAGCTTATAGAAAAAATTTTTTAATTCTTACTTTTTAAAAATTAAATAAAGATAGGTATTTTTAAGCTTTTTTAGGCTTAGTTAGTTTTACTTTTATCCTCCTTCTTAATTCTTATTATATTTCTTTAATTATTTAAAGTAAAGATAAAATAGAATACTATAAAGATAATACTACTAAACTTCTTCTTAGCAGCTTATTTTCTCTTATAATATTATATAACCTAAAGTATAAAAAGAGTAGAAAATATAGATAAAGTATAAACTAGTTAAGCTTATATTTATATATTTACTCTTATATCTTTTATAGTTATCTAGAAAATTAATATATAAGTATTTAGGCATTTTTAGGGGGTTTTTGCTTAGAGTGGAGTACCTAGCATGATTAATAAGTTTTCTCCCTTACCCTGTTATATTATAGGTTTCTTTTTTAAAGGTAACTTTATTATCTAAATCTACTGCTATTAAGGCTCCTTTAAGTTCCTCAGCTAAGCTTTTAGCTTGCTATTAAGAGGAAGAAGAGCTTCTTAAAGTAGGTAACTTAGTAGAAGCATATAAAGATATTCTTATCTTATACTATTAGTAAGTTTTAATAGTTAACTTACTAAATAAGAGTAATTAAAGTGTTATAGTTAGCTATCTAATAGTAAGGTCTATTAATAGAAGCTAGAGATTAACATATTATAATAGTATACTAAAGTTATTATCTAAGTCGTAAGGCGTAAGCTATAATAGATTAGTCTTCAAAAGCTAAAGTAATCAGTCTTAAACTTAATAAGTAATTTGCAGTAAAAGTAAGCTAAGAGTATCCTAAAGATAAGTACTAAGATATTCATAAGTTAATTACTAAAGAGCTATAGAAGTTTTAACCTTAAGCTAAGCTTAAGTTATACTATATATAAGTCCTAAATAGTCTCCTTATCTACTATAAGGTGATCACCTAGGTATATAAGGTAATTATAATTAGTTAGTAAAGCTAACTAATCACTAAGCGTTTCCTCTTATACTCTACTAATTATTTCCTTATCTTATTATTATATAACTTATACTATAGTTCTTCTATACTAAGTAGGTCCCTGCTGTTCCTGTGATCCTATAATATAAATGTTCTATCCTAGCTGCCTGACGCCTAAGTAGGTCATTCAGCTGTTATCCTTATTTATAGGTCGTAACATTTTAGTAGATTTATTTATTATAAGATATTAGTTTTATTTTACTTTAAAAATAAATTTAATAACTTAGAGGAGCTAGTTAATAAGAAACTTTAGTATAATAAAAGTATAAAGTTAATTATAGTAAGTTTAATAACTATATAAAAACTTTAAAGTTTTAAAGAGGTCTAATAGTATAAATAGCTACTTAAGATCTTATAAAGTTTCTTATAGTTACTTTAAGTTTATAAATATAGTAATTATAGTATATTCTTAATAAAGTTATTAGTTTATTACCTATCTTAATAAGATCAAAAAGAGTTAATACTTTATTAGCTCTTCTTTCTACTAATCTAAATAGTATTACTACTCTATTAGCTAGAAATTAGTTATACTACTAATTATTATATATAAGTATAAGTAAAAAGATATAATATTATAATGCTCTTTTTCTAGGGATTTCCTAGAGAGTTCTCTAGGGAATATTCTAAGTATTTCCTAGGGAAATCTCTAGGAAATCTCTAGGAAATCTCTTAGAAATCTATATACAGGTTTACTGGGGATTTCCCGGGGATTTCCCAGGGAAATCTCAGGGAAATCCTTGTTTTACTTACTGCGGGGAATTAGGGCGAAATCCTAGCCCGCAGCATAACAATGTAGACGTCGCCATGTACGCAGGTGGCTGGTCTGGCCTGCCCTGATTCGCGAGTTAATCCCTCTCGCGAAGCTTCACCACCTGGACGCAGATCTACTCTTTGGATCGTTGGGTATGGGAGGAACACCGCAGGCCGCATCCCTTCAATCATGATCGCCATCGGCAGTCGCTAATCGCAGAGATTTCCCAGACATCGTCGATTTCGTTTCCCTTGGCCTTCCCATGGTATCTTGATTCGTCGAGGGAGATGGCAGCTGGCCTCACCTGGCAGCTTTCTATGGTGATGAGGCTGAAGGTGCAATCTCCACAGGGCCGCCTCGAAGGTTAGCATCGCTAAGGCAGTCGCGCAGTATGAGCAGTATACAGCGGCAGAGTTGCTTCAAGCTCCAGATTGCCCCCCATGTCCAGCTCCCCGACGCCCTCCATCCTCGTTAGCTGCCAGTGACGACGCCAGAAGTAGAAAGCCGCCCCTACGACGAAAGCCAGAGCAGCCAGACACCTAATCACTACACCCACAATCAGACCATAAGAGAGCCCATTTAGTCCGAGTGCGGTAACTAGGGACATCGTTCCCGTAGGCAATAGCACTCTGACGATACTGTCGGTGCCACAGCATGTGCTGTTTGAAGCCCCGCCGCAGTACGTCGCGGTGACATCGTTGCGAGCCGTCAGGATGGTCGCGTTAGAGGAGGACCCACCGGGCTGTCTCCCGATAGCTCCGGCGCCGAGGCAGAAAAGTCAGGCGCCGGGGCGAAAACGTCGGCGCCCGTCGAACCTCTTCGTCCATGCAGATGCTGACGCACGCGCGGCTCTTCAGGGTCTTGCCGGCACACATGCCTCGGACTGGGTCCCCAGAGGGCTGACGCATAGACCTGACGACGCGCACACGTCTGTTCTCTCGCAGCAGTTTGCGAAAATGCCTGATTTTGTTATCCTCGTGGCTGTTGTGTTAGCTATCGCGAGCTTTCATCGCACTTCACATCACCAAAGCCCCAACCACCACAAACACTGCGCCTCTAAGTCGCGGTCGGAAACCGGATAGTGGATATATTCACTCATCACTCTCCCATACAAGAAGGTTCCCTGAGCCGCTGTAGGGACTCGGAAGTCCTCAATGAAAGGAATTGCACGGCGCCTTTACACCTGCACCCAGTCTGGCATGATGAGAAAAAAGCACGTAATCGAATGACCGGGACCAGGCTCAGTTCTCCGAGCCTCGGTCGATTTGTCGCCATTGCAAGTGTATGAAAGAAGGACTTTGGGTCTGTGGATGGCTCACTAATACGCCGTCTTGAAAGCGCGTTGTAGAATCTGTATCAGAAATTTACCGTGTTCTGTGTGCGGGGTAAGTGACATTCCCAATCCTTCCGAAATTCCGATCATTGCGATCTCCTCCATCTCAGACGGAAACCGGACCAGAGAGCTCGGAACGTATCACTGCAACATTCCGACCATTATTTAAGAACAATGTGTCGTCATCTTCTCCCACTCTCAGCGCAGGTAGGTTCCAACAAGCTTACATGAACACAACGCAACTGGCTCTTAAATCACGTTTGGAATTACACCGTCACTCCTCTATTTACGATTAAACAAACGGACTTCCTATCATCATAGTTCAAGCATAGTTAGGTCCGGCGTATTGCCAGAACAGATTCACAAAATGGCCATTGCATTTCTCCAAGTAGCGTTGGCAGCAGGTTGCCTGGTTTTCATTCATATTGTGAGCAACTACTTTGCAGCTGGCATACGGAAAGTACCTGGGCCATTCTTGGCCGCTCTCAGCAATCTTTACCGCGTTTACAACGTTAGCAAGGGGAACAACCAAGCATCCCTAATTGCACTCCATGATGACTTTGGCGACAACGTCCGGCTCGGTCCTCGCGTGGTGAGCATCAGAAACGCCGCCGACATCGCAAAGGTGTACAGCGTGAAGAAAGGATTCCCAAAAAGCGGCTTCTACGCCGTTCAGCAGCAGCTTGTTGACGGAAAAGCGACCCAAACACTCTTTACGACGCTCAGTGATGCCTTCCACGCCCGCATCAGACGGCCCGTGGCCAATGCCTACTCTATGACGACCTTGACCGACTACGAGCCGCTCGTCGACTCAGCCATTGTGTCGCTTCTATCTGAACTCGAGATTCGATATGCCAGTACCGGAGTACCGGTTTCTCTTTTCGAATGGTTCCAGTTCTACGCCTTCGATGTCATCACTGAGCTCACTTGCGGCAGACCCTTCGGATTCATGCGGGAAGGACGTGACCTAGAAGGAATCATCGCCGCGTTGAACACGGCGATGGATTACAATGCCATCGTGGGGCAAGTCCCCTGGTTAGACCGTTGGCTCAAGAAAAATCCGATCATCTGTCGTTTCAGTCGCTCCACTGGTCCGGTAGCTCTATTTGCCAATCGAAGGTTACAAGAGAGATTGATCGCAGAACAGAACCAGAAGCCTCATGAGCGTCAACTCAATGGACAGAGCTTGGACTTTGTCCACAAATTCTTCCGTGCCAAAGAGGCTCATCCCGACATTGTTAACGATGGCCAAGTTCTCTCCTACATGATCACAAACATGTTTGCAGGTTCTGATACGACAGCCATTTCGTTACGTGCTATTCTTTACTACACGACCAGGAGTCCTCGGGTCTATTCCAAGCTCATGGCCGAACTTGATGAAGCCCGCGATGAAGGTCGGCTGTCCGTTCCTGTATCTTGGAAACAGAGCCAGCAGCTTACATACCTGACCGCCACTGTTTCTGAGGCACTGCGGCTTCACCCGGCGGTAGGCTTGATACTTGAGCGTATAGTGCCTGAGGGGGGACTTGAGCTTGCGGACGGAACCCATCTACCAGGGGGAACCATTGTTGGGGCCTCCCCATGGGTTGTTCACCACGACAAAGAAGTGTTCGGAGATGATGCCAGTGTGTTTAGGCCGGAACGATGGCTACAAGACAAAAACGAATCTCTAGAGGAGTTTGATAAACGCTTCAAGTCGATGGCTGCCGCTACATTTACCTTTGGAAAAGGCCACCGTTCCTGCATCGGCAAAAACATAAGCCTGCTCGAAATATTCAAAATGATCCCAAGCTTCTTTCTCACATTTGAGGTCTGTATTATGTGCGAGAACCCCTCATATGTCTTTTATTGACGATAGATATCGGCAGGCCCGCTCTACTCAACCCCATGAGGAGTGGAAACTACAAAACTCGTGGTTTGTGAGGCAAGAATGTGCGGACTTTTGGATTTGTTTACGACAAAAGGACTATTAAGGTGTTCCGATCTGTATTTTGTCTGGCTTATTTTCCCCCATCGCATCTTACCTACCGTGGAATTCCTCACATTGCAACGCTTCGTCTATTGATATTCATTTACCCCGTTTTGTTTGTCTTGATCTCGATATTCGAAGGAGTTGTAAGCAAGGGGTACTTTTTTCCAGATGGCCGTCGAACTGACGAGAACCAGCGTCTCTCAAGTTGTATTTTGAGATTGGGTCGGGATCGTTCGGGTTGTCGTTGTTTTAGACCCCCTGGACCACAGACTATATAGAGACGTGTGCAACCCGTTTGCCACAGCCCTCCGTCAAGTTGAGCCAGTAACTTTGCTACTGAAACTGTCGTAGATTAGAACTCATAATCGCTGCAGGGGGCTAGGAAAACACTAGCGATGTTTACATTGTGGTCTTTACTACCACTGGTTGCAGACCACTCGGTCGTCTTGGAGAGCCCACAAACCTCGTCGACGTTACCGATATTGAACTGGTACGAGTTCATGGCCTGAGCCAGCGAAACTTCCGCCATATTTACTATGTTACTGATGCGGAGATATTGCCAGCAACTGTTGCAAGCAGGCCGATGAACTTCAAGTTCGAATTGAACCAAGCTCAGAGTTTCAAAGGTTAAAACAAGATATGAAATCATATATGTAACTATATCCGCTCCCTTTCTTTCAAATATTTTAGTGGGACTTGGCCTATCTCAGAGCTCGTGATGCAGGGCGCAACCCGGGCGGTGACTTGGTAGCCCAGCGATGCCATGGTCCAGTGAAGATCATAACCCACCGAGGTCGCCGCCATTCTTATGATGTTGAGAGTGTTGATGACGCCGACCAATATAGCGTAACTGTCAAACGGTAAGTTTCCACTCCTTGTACAATGGAATATCATGCTAAGGAAAACAATTGTCAGCAGTCCACCATATTCTGGCCACATGACTACACGCTGGAAGATGCGAATTCGCATCGTAATCGATCTACCCCATTATGATACATGCTAGCGGTCAGCTAACACCTGGATATGCTGAGACCCCTGGTGAAGCTGCGCTCTGTGAATCATTGGCCAGGGCTGTGTCAGAGATGAAGTCAGACCGGATTGTACAATAGACTGGGAATGAAGCTTAAAGTCTTTGATTGTGATACTTTGTGAATTCCTAAACCTGAGCTTGTGGGGTACTTTAAGTGATGAAGTGATTGGTCCGACCATGTGAAGTGCATCGAAAGGAGACAAACGGGGTAGCCTGTGCTTCTCCAACCAACTTGAGATATCAAGCCCAGCTCTACCATATCAAATGAGGTTGTAAATGCCATGGATTCGCATGCTGGTTTTACTGCGTTCGCAGAGACATCCCCGGGGACGATAAGCCGGGAGCTTCATCAGTCCGCATTATTCTACTAAAGAGTGAGCCTGTCATAACTGTGATTCTCCCGGGTGATTTCAGCGAAAACAAACAAGCATACCAATGATCGTTTTCAACTCTGCTGGACCAATATGATCGACACGTTGAGCCATGCAAACTAGTGGAGCTGAGGGTGATGCATTTGACCTGGGTTGTCGAGCCTTACCATCAAAGAGACTTTTGAGAAGAGCTATGGTCAACTTGAACAACATGCCTCAGCGAAGACGCGAAGCGTGAGAAGAGATAAAAGCTAAAGAAAACTTCGGGGCACAACGAAGCGTACTGAGCTCGCCGATGTCGTGCAGGCCGCAACCCGAGGAAGGAATATGGCTAAGAGTTAACAAGGCCAAAGCAGAAAAGGCTCACATCGGAGGGAAGCATATTGATGAATGTCGACAGTTTGAGTTGAAGTACTACAATGCGACCGCCATCGGCGCACCCATTTCGTTACTGTCATAGGTGTCGTGCTTGAAGATGTGCCTTTGATGTTCGGGTTGACCTCTGCTATTTTCAGCCTGGTCTTGTTTGGTTATGGTTGGTCTCAATGCACCGAGCACAGAAATGTTCTGCTGGACAGGATTGTGTCGCCGGCATAGCTCCGGGCTCGTACCGTCGTATTTGGTATACTGACACCAGGGTCCGTCTTTATTTATGAGTGCGGACCTCCGCCGCGTGCGATTCGATGGATGTCAGCGCTGACGACTCTGGGATTTCCAACGTCTAAGAACGACCAATGTGTAATTATTGTAATGCATAATAAGCAAGTATTATGCCAGAATATCATCCAGGATGACTTGGAAAGAAACGAAAAATATATGAGCACAAGACGAGCTGCACTTCGAAACAAGGCCCTTGCACGATGAGGCTCGCACCTCGGAGCTCTACGCCTGCTTGAAAGCCTTCAGGGCGTTCAAGAGCAAGTGCCCCGATAACCAGCACCCCTCTCCCACTGCTCGTAACCATTTACCAAGCCATAGAGTTTGCATGCAGTGAAGAAGTCGTCGCCGCTGATGACGTTGCCAGGCTTCTGGATGCACTTTACGCCATCAAAGGTCGCCTAGTTCTCGCGTTAACTAGGTCGATAGACAGCAAAAGATATCAAGATACTCACCACTGAGCCCCATCGATCTTCACACACCGCCTTCGTCCAGTCATTCCTTGGAATCCATCCCTCCGCAGTCAATAAACAGCAATTATGGCTGCTGTGGTCCTTGCTGGTGTCTCACATC
This sequence comes from Colletotrichum tropicale, assembly GCA_027406125.1. Classification (NCBI taxonomy): domain Eukaryota; kingdom Fungi; phylum Ascomycota; class Sordariomycetes; order Glomerellales; family Glomerellaceae; genus Colletotrichum; species Colletotrichum tropicale. The sequence continues at coordinate 4,317,260 of JANVYH010000009.1, read as the reverse complement.
AGCATATGCTGGTCTTGGTTCATGGGAATCAAGCGTTTACCTTTCAGCAACCTGAACAAGAAGGAATGCAAGGGCGAGGGTCTTCAAAAAGGCAGCCATTGTAGCTTGTTGGTTTGTGGTATTTCTTGTGTGTTGCAAAGGTAGGATCGACGAAGGAAAACAATTCGAAGTCCCGGAGATGACGGCGGAATGCGTCTATTTAAGAATATCTACGATGCCACGCTCTGCACACCGCCTGTTGACAATTGGTTTAGCGTCAAATCTGTCTCCATTCGAATCATCCTTTTGCTCTGGGTTGACAAGGGCTTCTACATCAATTTCACAGGGCTTCTCATAGAGCCGGTAGACTGGCTGGAAGATCCTAGTATCACCAGCACATGTCTGCGAGAAATCTAGCAAAGGTTACCCAGTTCCCAACGTCGTAAACAACAGGCAGCGATTTAAGGTTTTCCGCCTGCGGATACGGATAGGGCGGACATTGCGGCGAGTCGGGCGACTCCCACACAACGGTACGTGTGGGATGTTCTTCATTTATCGGCCTTTCGGGTTTAATATTAACGTAATAGACCCAGCATACTGGCCCCAAGCCAACATTCTTTGTCAACTACTTGAACTGGACGAGGATCGGGAATCTCCTTGTCGTGGAAGTTGGTATTGCCAAGGCCAATTGGCTGAAGCGGTCAGCCAAAATTGGGTGAGTCCGCAGTCAAAGTTGTTATGTGAGTCGTTCGTGACGCCAGATATCAACCTCAGTGAAGCTAAGCCGCATCTTGACAATTTGGTGGCTGCTGTACGTGCACGAGAGCTGCAACCAAATATCTGCTGCCCAATGTCTACTCCAGAAGGCGTTCGGTCAACTCGTATGGGGATCCATATCCACACATCCAAATTGTCGGCCGCCCTCGTTGTCTGGCTACTTGAATCTGACTCGGCGGTATTGTGATCGTCCCTAAGTCTTGTGAACCCCACAGAGGCTTGCTGGGAAGTGCCTTTCCTTCTCCTTTCACATAGTCCCAAATCTTTTTCGTAGAAGCTCAGACAACTAGAGGTAAAACCTAACATGGTTCTAACTGCATGAAGAATAGCAGTCCTCGAAGGAAAACAGCAACTATACTTTGAAGACAGTTGTCCAGAATGACATGGCTAGCAGCTGTTCTTCTGTTCCGTCACGAGGGTCTCGCGAGTCGCGACGCGTCATGATAAATGCCTGGGCGGTGGGGCTTGTCGAGTCATGTCTAAAGCTATTGTCCATGACCTCCATTTCCCTTGCGGTGAGGCACGGTTCGGCCTAGCGCATCTTACGTCCGTATTGACCTCGCAAGGCGCTCTAATCACTCGTGCGTTTCCGTGGCAGTTGTGGCTACTGGTGGTCAAACCTGCAGCGACAACGAAGTTCGCGGCAAATCATACAATCCACCAGTAGAAGGCACCACCGGTCTGCCATGCTTGTCAACACAATTGAACCAAAACCCATGTTCACAGCGACATATTTGTTTGCAGACACGTACACTATCGCGCGCTGACTCATGGCTGCACTCCCAACGCCGTGGATTAAAAGGAAGTCCACGGTGTCATCTTGTGATTGAGGTTATGGCGCGTTGGATCGGCTCGCTCTCGTATCGCCTTAGAGGACACAGTTGATGCAGCATAACCCTTTCTCTTTGCTGTAACCGTGCGCTGAATGAAGGTGTTATCCTTTGCTCAGGGTGGCTCTGATGGGCGCATGCTCACCTGTCTTACAAAACCATGTCTACATCGTCACCAGACATGCATGGTCCTGCAGCTCCCTACACACACCATTCTCCCCGGAAGTTTCCTGCAACTTCGAAGAGGCATAAACAAATTAGCAAACCTACTGCTTCCCTAGCAAGTGTCAGTAGATGCCACATTGCGGTCGGCTTTCCCCACTTGCAGATGCAAAAGTAATGGCTCAAATTGTGCGATATGACAAGAAGTTGCATCTCACTGATCACTCAGAGCGTCCGTCGTCCCGTGGCTGGTCTGGCCTGCGTTGACTGGTAGAAACGAACTCTGATGCCTTGACTGTGAAAGAGGCTGCACCTGTTGCGGATACCGACAATATTTGTGAGTCCATACCTAGCGCGGGACGAAAACCAGCCACAGTGAGTTGTTTTTTTCCAGTGAATGATTCGCAGAGCATACAACAATGTCCATTCGGTTCGTCAATAAGCAAAGACTCAGAAGATCATCGTGTGAGAAGTTTGAGTAGCGACGCAAGGCGTTCATCGTTTCTGCGTCCGACGTCGGAATCACCGAAAAGATGGGAGTGCAAAGCACATTCTATTGTCACCCACGCAGAACGTTTCAGCACCTTTTATCTCCACCTTAAGAAGTGTTGACCCCGGATCTGAGTTAAAATTCCTGTTTTCAAATATAGCATGCGTAATATTGCATTCTAAAAGCTCACACGCGAAAGTTTCTAGAAATTCGTTCACACCTTCAACTTTATTAACTTTAGCTCCTAGTGAAGAATTGACTGCTGAGTTATGTCTTAATTGACCCAGTTGCTACAGCCTCCGGCTCCGCATATGGGTCTATTTTGACGTCTTTAGATTTCCGCGCCGAGATTCCAGTCTTGAATAAAATATCCAACTCTTGATACGTGCGATCTTTCATCTCTGGAAGCCGAAAGTAAGCCCAGACTGCAGAGAGAAAACATGTGCTCCCGTAGACAAAAAACGTCTTCCCTTTTAAGTTGAGCTCACTCGGGTTCAGGAGGTATGGTGTGGCGATGCCAAAAATGATGAACCAGAAGTAGAACGCGCAGCGACCAATAGCAATAGTTTTGGAGCGCAAACGCGTCGATCCGACCTCGCTGACGATACAGAAGGCCAGAGGGCCGGTCGAAACGTCATACAAAAACACCCATACAACAAGGAGAATTGCCTGCGCCCACATCGCCGGGTTATTTGAGCTTGGTGCAAGTGCTGCGAAGGCAATAGCAAACATGACAAGTGACATGGTGCCGAGTCCGACGATGAAGATACTGCGACGTCCAAAGCGTGTGATGAGAAACCACGAGATGATCGTGCCGAAGAAGCCAATTGCGAAGTAGCCAATGCTCATATCAAAGGCCGTTTGGTGACTCATGCCTGCTTGCTCGAAGAAGTAAGTGTTGTACTGGTTCATGGAGATTCCCGCGAACACTTGGATTGACCACGCACAAAAGCCAATTTCAGTTCTTCGCTTATCGGGTCCTTTGAAGCAGTCCCAATATGAGCTTCCTTCTGATTCCTTCTCTTCTCGATCTGTCTGGGCCATCATAGCCAATGTCTTCCTTATGTCCATCGCAGATCTCGAGGACAGGCGCCTCAAAGAGCGCTCCGCCTCGTCCATGCGACCTTTGCGCAGGAGCCACCATGGAGATTCAGGGCAGTAAAACATGCCAACGAGCAGGGGGATGGGCCAAACCCATTGGATGGCGAAAGGAATGCCGTAGGCCCATTTTCCATCCATCCCCTGCACACCCCTAAACACACCCGCAGAGATCAATTGCCCGATAACCCATGTCAGGTTGATAAATGTCGTGAGGTACCCACGCAGCACGGTTGGGCAGAACTCAGAAGCGTATGTGGGAGCTGCAGCAGTGAAGATTCCCCAAGGAATACCGCATAAAAGCTGCCCCAACAAAAGAAGCATATTGTTCTGGCCGAAAACCAGTACAAAGGTGAAAGCTGTGATGGCAACATAAGCGCCAATCATGGTTCTTTTCAATCCGAATCTTTCCGAAATGATGCCGTTCAGTAATATTCCGAATATGACGCCCACGTAGGCAGCATTGCCGAGGAGTGTCTGCCACATTGCACTGAGTTGGTATCCGCCGTCGAGAGGCTCTCCAAACTGCTTTTGGAATGCTTTCATTGCGAACAATTGCCCAATGACAGCCATATCGTAGCCTTCCATAACGCACCCCGTCGATACGAGAACAGACCAGCCAATAGCTTGCGGGTACACCCTAAGAGCGTCTCGTAAAGTGAGGTTGTGCTCAGCTTCAGTAGCGTCTTTCGCATCGTTCAGGAGTTGTTGATCAGGATACCGTGCGATCGCTTCAACGAGAGATACTCTGGGAATCGTCTCCGTGGCGTCTTTGGTGCTGTCATTAACAGCGTCGCGAGTGTCATTCATAATAATAGAGAAAATGGTCCTCGAAAAGAATAACAAAAGTGACTATTGGTGCGCGAAATGTTGTATTTATTGGGACTGGATGTCACTGGATGTTCAAGAGAGCTGTTGGTCGATATCGTCTGAGGATTCACGTCTAATGTAAGAGGTCTCACTCATGCTCTTCCCCGCACTACGTTCAAAACCCCTAGAGTATCTCAAGTACATGCCCTTCCCTTTTAGGAAATCCCCGCATTCCGCCTTAATGAATCGTAGAGGTCGTGGGCTTTTAGACCGAACTTTATGCAAGCCCAAACGGAGTCATGTCTTTAGCCATAGAGTTTAATCTCACCTCATGATCGAGACATCAGCAAGTGTTTATCTCAACAGATAAAGGGCCAAAAAAAGTATCAGAAGACATTGTCTTCCCTAGGAAAATTATTTAGACTGCAAACGTAAGAGGCGGAATGAAACCGCATCATTATAGCCTCCTAAAACGGATTCTTATTGCTTTTGTAACTTTTCCTGGTGCGTATGAACGGAATCCTTGACTTGAAAAGTGCCCAGTATACAGGTATAGCGAAGAGAATTTATAACATATATGGGAAATTACACAAATCAAAGGTGTCTGCTTTTTCTTGATATTAAGGGGGAATAAGGGAAGACGTTCTGCGTATAATATGATAGCCACCTAACTAACTCCTTCTTCAAACCCATCCCATAGTGCTTGTATGGAAATCGTTAGGGATGAATACTCTAGACAGCATTATGCTTTCACGATCGAATCGAGCAAACGCCACAGTCTAGAAAAAATGTATCACTTAAGTAAAATGAAAACAGGTATGAGCTTGGGTTTGCAACATGGATACCCGCCGCCATACTGCTTATTAGAGCAGATGAAAGTGCAAATCACCTCACCTTATTCTGGGAAGCGTGATAGCAATGGTTGCATCCGGAATTGTTTTCCTCTTGGGGTAACGGCGGGTCACAAGTAGGTAGGCCGTCCCACTCGCTATCGTTCTCAGTATGGATTTTTTCAGGCCTCGGTCACAGGGGTGTCTACTACAATGCCTCGCCTTTGCGCGATACTACAGCAATACTTTTGTCTCGCTGTCACAAAAGGTAACCCGTTTGCTGATGTCATTACCACACCAACTGCTGGTCTACAGCTTTCACATATTTCAGAGGATAAAAACGGCCAGGTGAACCCAGCGCAGCATCTGTCATCATGACTTTCGCCTCTTAGGCTAGCATGACCAGATTTACATCTTATTAGTTAATGGATATGTCAAAGGCTGGAGGCAAATGCACCATACTTCAATCCAATGGCTTCGAGATGTAACAAAATGATGGGGAGTTGACCGCAAGAGCTTGTCATGACACCGTAGCACGACGATATGACGGCGCGGCAATCAGCCGCTGTGACTGGCAACCTCCTCAAAGTCCTCGCCTGTTCTGAGGATCAAGGCACCAGCTTGATACCTCGTTGACTATCCTGGACTGTGCGCACCTATACTGATGAAGATAATAATAAAAACGCGACGTTGTCGAGTGTACCTGCAGTTCGCAAGACATTTTGCGGAGTATGAAAGAAGAATCTTCCGATCAAAGTGCTTATGGAGCATATCCGCACAGTTCGTCATGCCCCTCCCAGACCTCATTGGGCCATTTCCTACTCACGTTAGATTGATTGAACACGCACAAGTCCAGAGAAAAGCACCTACAAGCAAAAGCGCTCAGTCCTCCACGCTTCTTGCTCGGCAACCCCAATGCGGATTTGCGGAGTGGAGAACACACGCAGATTACTAAATGGGGTAAACGCTACTACAGCCGCTTCCCGCTCCGTAAGTATCGGTCTGCATTTCGTAATACAGACGGCGCGGTCCAGGTTTTATTACGCAACCTGCAGTTCAATTCATAGAGGCTTGGAATTAGGGGATGATGGATCATGTATCTCATATACACGTCGTGTATCACTACAGATGACATGAGACAGAATCAGACAACACACAAAGCTTGGTTATGAGAACTATCTCTATTGCTTTCTTCGATTGATTCGCATTCAGGTGCTGAGTATATCAAGGCATCCATAGAAATCTCAATGGCCGCCGAGACATAATGCTGCTAATGCTAACGCAATTACTGCTATAGTGAACATTCACTCTCGTGTCATTAGGAGATTACCATAAGAATCCCGTGATGATTGAGGTCACGATGTGACATATTAGCCTTCACTTGGTACCCGATCACCAAACGCATTCGTCCACTTCATGATTCGTCTTCGGGAAATCAAGGTCGGGCAGAGTTCATATAGTAGCTGCCTTTTTGCTGTTCTGTGAACTTATACGACATGTCCAACCGCGATCTAGAAGCGATCATTGGTGATGATCACAGATGTCCCGGTTTTTGTGGTCACATAAGTTGGTCAAAAATGTCCCTAATCATTCATATGCAATCCATCAACAAGTGGAGGAAACCCAAACGATATGCCCACGAGTTGCATCACTGTTGCAATTTCAGTGCGCAGCTGCTTCCTTGCAATGACACAATTCAATGGGATCGCTAATCTAGGAATCATATGGGATAATTCCAATAGCCTGTTGTGTAGCTTTATTGACAGTCGGCGGGCCGTAGAGATGGAGTATGTTCCATTCCGCCATCTAATGTTCCTTGAGAACAAAGTCGGTGGGATCATGAGACTGATATAAATGTCAATAATCGTCCATTTATGACCTAATTTCTTGAGTATTTCTTTGCTTACAGTCATATAGCCACGCTTGAAAGCCTCCACTTTGCGCAGTCTCTGTTCTTCAGACAGAAACTCAATGGGCTTGTAGCAGGTATGGACAGCTGGTAAGCTTTGAAATATCAAGATTGTGCGAACCAGCGGTTATTCTTACAAACAGCCATGCGCTTGTTGTCACTGATAGGGGCGGCGCCATAATGAACTGCCCGGGAGTCCCAGAGAATGAAGTCCCCAGGATCCATAGTAGGCTTCAACCACCGGCATCCACGCTCTTCGAACCACTTCAGTGTTCGGTCATCCCAATTGAAATGATCGCGCTTGATCCAACCACCTTCGGGCTGCAGATATTCATGTTATCAGTGGATCAATTTAGAACAATGTTGGGTGTGGGATTTACCGGTGTATGTTCTTTGAAGTACTGCTCAAACAGCGGGGCAGAGCCATCCATGACAGCCAGACCGCCATCTTCTAGTCCGTTGGGAAGCTACGAAAGCAGAGTCAGTGTGCTTTGTTGGACTTTCTAGCATGAATTTTGAGAACACATACAAGGTTCAGAAGCCCCTGAATGCAATGAGGATGAGGGCGGTAGGCGCTCTGATCGGACTAGTTCTCAGGTCAGCATTACACACAAGCGGGCATGGATGACTGCTGTGGTGCGTACGTGCGGCCAAGGTGCCCTGCCGTGGTCTGGCTCGTCCGGTGTGGGAAAGGCCAAAGTGCCCCCGTCTGAAAGGATTTTAGTTCACGTCGTCTAACAGCAGGCGGTCATCTGTTACCAAAGGACACAGTGAGCTTTTCGGTTCCCCAAATCGTTGCAAATATTTGGCGGACGTTGGGTTCGGACTTGCAATCCCAGACAAACTGACCGTGGGCAAATGAGAAACTGGCCCAATTTGAATCAATAATCCCTGACAACTTGAAAGGAGTGCGGCAAGTCAGACTTACTGGTCAAAAAGACCCCCGTAACGGTGTCGGGGAATGTTCGTTGACCTCCACGTCGACGGATCATCACGCTTGTATCCCAGTTTGAATCCTTCAAGCCACTCCTCACCCTTCTCAGCGTACGTGAGAGCTCTTTGCTTCGGTACAGCTCCTTTGACTAGTGCCCACTGGTGCGCTCGTCAGCATAATCCGGCCTTCTACTTGGTAAACTTTGAGAATGACGAACACCCCTCTTGTGCAGGTCGTGAAGCCACTGTGGGCTTTCAGGTGTGAGAGGAGCGAGCTTTGGGCTCGGTCGATCAATGCCCAGCGGTCCTTTCGGGTCTTCCCAGTTATCTTGTTCCAACCAAGTGATGACGGTCCGTTTGGGCTGTGCCCGGATAACGGCTTGGGTGGATCGAAGCTTGCAAAACGACGGGGTTCCGCGACGACACAGGTTGTTGAGCAACATGATATGGGAATGAAAGAAGGGCAATTGAGCACAAATTTCATAGATTACCGGAATGAATGAAAAGCAGATCGCCGGCAAGTTTGAATGTTTTTGGCACTCCTTTATTTTGCTACAGCTGGCGTGACTTGTATTATAACCTTAAGGACTCATTATTCAGCAACCTTTTTAGATACTTCCTCCCCAGCGACGCCGTGGTTAGATTATACTACATTGCCTCCTGAGTCGGCATGCTTTTACAGGAAATTTCGACCGATGCGGGGCCCCGCACTCCATGGTGGAGAGAGAGCCAAGGGGGTGTGATGAGGGCCACATGGTGGAGTGTTACATCTTGAATTACAAAGTCATTCGCATGAGTGGGAAATTAAAACCTTTCAGATGCTGTCTTAGACTAGATCAGGTACGTTGCGGTTTTCGTGTTACTATCGTTGCAGCAAAGGGTTTCACAAGGACACCTTACTTGGGCTGCATCCTTCTGCTGATTGTGACATGCGAATAATTGCTGTGAGTACCACATGAACTTCAAGCACACATCATACATCCTGCCAGCATAAACTCTAGCGGGCGGAAACTCGAATCAGTGACATACTCAGGAACCAAACGCCGAGCGGTTTCCAAGTGAACGGATAATTTCTTATCCGGCCAGACGGCTGATGTATCACGCGGCCAATTTTCACACGTACATCTACGATTTCTGCATTCTCTCCAAGCGTTTGTCTAGAAGTGGAATAGTCTCGCTGCAACCATAGCGTTCATTGTCGCAAACCTATATTTCACACGTTGACAATTCCCGGTGGGGTTCGTCTTCTCCTGGCCTTCCCCGGATTTTCCATCCAAAGCAATGGATCATCCAGCCCAGGTTCTAGGGTTACCCCATTAGGCAGTTTACTCCGCTTCCTCAGACGCTATCAGCTTCCCGCAAAGGGTTTGAGATCGGTAAATTGCCACATCCCCACGGCATAGCTTCATTGTTGCATACCACATCAGCCTCGTATCCACGTCCAAAACCAGAGGTAATGACGTGGCTGAAGCCCAGTATCGGCGGGTCTGCTGAGATGATGTCACCGGCGTGAACAAGAAACTCTCGTTGTCATTGCCCCCGTTAATCTAGATGACTCTGTACACCCTTATCCCATTGATCCTATTCTCCCAGGATGCTCTGAAGTCTTGCCAAAACAAAATGTCGTCCAAGTACGTCTTTGTACCGCAGTCAAAGTTGAACTTGGATGGACGAAAGCATATCCGTTCTCGAGTTGCTTGCGAACCGTGTCGCAACAAGAAGTTGCGTCAGCTCCAAGTGATGACGAGTGGCAGGCTTGTTCTATGAAGGTGGTCCGTAAACACATGTCTGACCGTATAATCTGTTGTCCAGAGACGGTGCGATCACCAGCACCGAGAGGCCTCTTCGACCATTAAGCCCACCGTCATCCCGAAACATATTCCGACGAGTGCTCTCGGTATCACTCAGGATGTTTGCGAAATAGATGATGATATTGAAGATGGCCCGGCAGAAGAACAAGTGACTACTGTAACCCAGCGGTCAGAAACGTCAAAAGGCGACGATGAACTACCCCGTCATACGCCCGACTCTGGTCCTGGGCCGACTTCTGGCTCCGCCTTGGACGTTTCTTCTGTTCCCGAGACCGCCAGCATTCAATCTTCTGTGCATCCCCCTCCAATACATCCTATACGCCGAACTTTCACGTCTGCATCACCGTTAGTCGATGCGAGCTCAAGCATGCCACGCTTTGTCAGCGATCTGAACCCAGAAGCAAGACTCTTGGATGCAGAGAATTGCTGTGAGCAATCACAGAACCTGTCGCCCGAGATCGTGGGCATTTGGGTGCAGCCACAACCTGAGCTTGGATCAGTTCAGAACGACTTTCAACAGGATTCTCCCTGGAGAAACCACACGTCGAGTGAGGTCGGAGGTGCCACTGACTCCGACGTCTTAGCTTTCGATACCATCGTGAAGCTTTCTGACATTTACTTCGACAATATCCAACCCATGTTACCCTTATTGAATGAACAAGACTATCGCCAATGTCTGGCAAAGTCAACATTGCCCGTTACACTGGCGCATGCTGTATGCCTCGTAGCTGCAAAGGCTGCAGCTGCCGAGCGACATCTGAGGCTTCGCCACGCCGGGAATATACCGGTATCAACGAGGCAATTTTGCAGCCACTTACACGCCTCTCTCATCTCTACTCTTCACAACACAAAGCATTTACGGAAGATCACGGTTATCAGGATTATGGCTCTCATGTCGCTTCATCACGAAGGAGCTGATGGCGCTGAACAGGCCTCTGGGTTCGTCGCACAAGCCATCCATTCGGCGCAAAGCATTGCGTTACATCTCTGTCGTCCGGTTGATGATGGTTACGAAATGAGGCGTCTCTTCTGGTGTCTATGGATACTAGACAGATTAAACTCCTCTATGCATTCTAGGCCTTGCTTTCTAGCCGATGTGGATATAGCCATTAAGCCACTTACCCCAGAGCAGTCCGGATCGGTGGCCTTTGATATCTTGTTCAAGATAGTAACAACTCTGTCCAAAGCCATTGCACTCTACCGCCCGACGAATCCCCTCTCCATTAATGGCCTTGATTTCGATTATTCCGGCTTTGAACAGATTGTCGACGAGTCGGAAGGCTGGAAACTTTCGCCATCGACTCTTGGTAGGTTCTTTTTCTTAGATTACTGCCACGGCGGGGCGGCTTCTGCCCCAAAAAAGCCTCAAGATCAAAGGCAAGGGGGGAATCGGGGATGCGAAGTAAGACCTGGACAAGTCGCTTGTGTTTTGGTTTCTTCTCGCTTTTGTTTCTTTGCATTTTACATATTAAAGCTAGCTTCACAGGGGACTTGCTAACTTTCTTCACCACATTATTTAGCCACACTTCATATCTTTTGGCTGACGACAGCCATCCTATCTCACCGACTCAAATCGGTCACTATACTGCCGGCTCCAACGCCCTCACGCCTTAGACAGCAGCTGTCTGCAATCAGCGCAGCATACCAATCAATCAAGCCAAGCCTGGGGGTCAGGCTTGTCTGATTGACTGATTTTGCACCAGAAACTTGCTTGATTTGACTGGCTTGGTTTGAATTGATTCGTATTACCTATTTGGGAAGTTAGTGAGGCTCTCATGATGTCTTGATACGTTAGAAACGTACCTATCTAGTGTTCTACTGTCATCCTGCCCCCCGTCAACCCTTCTGCTGGAAGTAATGCCTACTAACGGCAACGCTGCCACCTCGAACCTAGTTCTGGAGGTACTGCGTCTCCTCGAGCAGCGATGGCTTCATTGATAGCCTCTGTGATGTTAGCGTTAGTTTGGCGAGGCTGAACGCCCTCTCGCAGTCAGTTGCTATTGCTGGGATTGCGAAGATGTTGATGGTAAGTCTGGATAGCGTTGGGAAGGTCTGTTGATGCGAAAGCTACTATTGAATAGGGTTGTCGACGGGCTGAGCAACTGAGAGAGCGAAGTATCGATCTAGCTTGTTAATCTCGTTAATAGTAGCATTATGAAGGCTGCTGTTTAACTATTGACTATAGTTAGAGTCTTTAGCCCTTGGAGGCATTGCGATTGACCTAAAAGCACCTCGTGGAGGCTGTGGATAAGTTTGTTTGTTAGTATGGGTAGCGATCTTGGCATACTATTGCTCCTAGAAGTCTTGAAGTCCTTCTTGGGCAGTATGGAGCTACCTTTGCGTCTCTGGGGTGTTCTAATGCTTTTTGAGCTATTGTAGACCCCTGCTAGGGTGGAGGATTACTGCTGCGGCGTAGAGAGGAGACTCTCTAAGCTTGAGGTAATATTTGTTGAGTACTTGCTAGCTGTTGATAATCGATAGGCGTAGGTAACTGTGAGAGTTGAAGTTGATAGCGGCGGGGGGGCTTGGTTGACCTTGCTGCGAAGTGGCGATGTAGTTAGCTTGGCTGTGAGTTGGGATACTGTTAATTGATGGGGTCTGTGAGACTGATGCTCTTGCAGATTGATGTGATGCCCTCTCTGGTTGAGATGGCTGCGATGAGAGACTTTGAGATATTTGCGTAGCTGTGTGGTCGATCTCTTTGATGGTAGGAGTATTGTAGAGCTTGCGCTATTCCTTGAGTTGATCTAAGAGGTACTTGATGCCTGTTAGAACCTCCTAGAGTTGACTATGCTTGTCACCCTTGCCTTAGCCCTCATATCGCTTGGTCTGCTTGTAGAGGGGCTTGAGAACCTTATGCAACTTGGTGAGGACTTGCTAATCCTCGTTCGTGAGGATATCATTATTTGGGATATGATCTTCCTCACTTTTGAGGCCTAACGTGTGGCGTATGTAGCCTGTGATCTGGGTACGTTTGAGTAGGGCTTGGTTGATTATGTTGTACGTTGAGTTCTATTGAGTAGTGTTGCTTAACATGAGATTTAGCTCTTGTGATGATTCCTCCTATAGGGTAAAGGTATTATTACTATCAGCAGCCTTATTGCTGACGGCTAAGAAGCTCTTAGAATGTTGTGGTGATGATCTGATGTACTTAATGATGTTCTGGAGCTTGCTGATGGGGCCCTGGGTCCTCTAATAGGCTAGGTCCTCTTTCACTCTGCTAGTGTTGATGAGATGGTTAGACTCTTCTTCAAATGCCTCCTTATTAACGCTATGAATAATAGCACGACTAATGAGGTTGAGGATGTGGCTATAGTATTGAAGTTGGTGATGCTGAGCGTTTGTTTTGGTGTATAGTTGTGATATAGATGGATAGAGAGCCTTGATGTAAGTGTTGTTGGCATTGGTGTTGTTAGAGATTGTGATGCTAATCTTATTGAGCAGGTCCTAGTCTGCTATAACTATATGTATTGTGGAAGTAATGTTCTTGCTAGAGTGGGCGCTAGGCTGGCGATGGAGGCTTAAGAGGTATTGCGTCTGTTTACCTGACTGGTTGATGAAGTGGCTGAAGATGGTGATGATGGCGTATTGATTAGGAGAGGTCTATAAATTGAACGATATGTGGACCTTTGAGATGGTACTGAGCATCTCTGCTTTGATCTGTTCTTTCTTGGATATGTAGAGTCGTTGAAGTTGTTCCCTCTGGCTTGTTTTTGACTATTGGATCTGGGTGTTGACGTTATGATTGAATAGGTTGAGCATATGCTGGAAGTACTGGTTGCTGAAAGTTGTGAGAGGGTTGCTGGTATTAACGAGGAAGCCTATAGCTAGCTCTTCGATCTGGGAGGTCGTCTGCTTGGGTATGGCGAGGGGGAGAGACTTGTGGCGCTTGGGTAGTGGCCTAGGATCGTTAGCCTCATCAGAAGATGGGTGGCTAGCCTCCTGGCCATCTCGGAAGATGGAGTGTTCGTTTTTGAGATGCCTGGCAGCAGCAGATGTGGCGTTGGCGTTGAAGGGCTGGTCTAGGCACCCTGCCTCGTCGTAGCGTTGGCAAACCTAGTAGGTACTACCCCTCACGCTGTTGGTAAGGATCTCGTAGATGAAGATGCCCTCCTGTGTGATCTAAGAGGTACGGCCTCGAGTACCCTTCCTCGAGATGGCGTTAATGTTGATGAATTGCCGGCCCTTCTATATTGCGTGAGGTAAGGCGTTGAGAGTATTGCGCGTAGCTAGGTTGGCAGTTGACGCGTTGCTGGTAGCGGTAGATGATGCGCGAATCTGAGCGGTGATGCCACGAGGAGTTGACGCCTTGCGGCTGATGAAGTGATCGATATGTTGATTGCGGGCTGGTAGAGGTATTGTAATGACTGGCGAGGGGTTAAAAAAGATGTTGAGAGGTGTATATAGGTAGGTCTTTGAGGCGTAGAGGCGTGGCGGTGGCGGCGGTGGCGGCGGTGGCGGCGGCGGCGGCGGCAGCGTTACTGGTGATGTCAAAAAAGGGTTATTTTCGAGGGCTGGCGAAGGGGTTGAAAAATGGGCTTTTTTTGAGCCCTGGTAAGGTGGCTAAAAACGTGTTAATCGAGCCTACTGGCTAAAAGCGCGTTTTGGCCTTGCAGTAGCATATGTCAAAAAAAAATGGGCGTTGTAAGGTACTTATTGGATAAAAATTATTTTGCTAGTATCTGTTAGTACTCATATGGTTAAGTGGTATAATTCCTAACTTTGTTTAATAAAGTGTGGGGTTGTGGGTTTGAATCCCGCTGTGGGTCTTCATGTTACTGATCGTGAATTTCTTTAGGCATGGTTGGTAATATGTGTTTTTATTTTTTTAAAATTCTTTCAAAATTTCTGATTGGTCCGGAGGCCGGATTTACCTTATTCCGGGGAACGTCAGCTTGATCAAGCCAACCAAGCTTTTGGCGCCCTAGGCTTGTCTGATTGAATCTCTGAATAGCCTCAATTTGATTGGTTGATTGATTGATTATTTGATTTGGCTTGAATGGGGTGCTGCGCTGTCTGCAATACAGGTTATTAGACACATGCGAGATTCACAACGTCTAAATGCCCTGCACCCTTTTCCCACCATTGTTTACGCTGTGTCTCTCGCGCTCTCGGTCTCGTATCAGCAACTCAGGTTCAGCCGTTTGCGTTCTGAACGGGAAGATGCCCGCGAGGACTTTGACGCTGCGTGTGGCATTCTCCAAATTCTGCGGCAAAAGTGGGCATCTGCAGACGTTGTTGCAGCTCTCTCCCGCCGAATCTCTACAGGACTGGCTACTCTATGCAATCTAGACGTCCTTCATTTCACCCGTGGGCGTCTAAATTGCGAGTCTGCTAACCTCGCACAATATCGGAGACACCAGGGGCCTGAAGCAAGAACCGATGAACATGCAAATATCGCTGTAACACAGCAACAGCGGCACGATGAAGTCGGCTCAGATACCAATCAATCGGCTGCATGCAGGGAACCGTGGGGGCCTGTACCTGCTATGTTTGATATCTTTAGCGATATGGACGACATGACATGGGCGTATCTGGAAGTTGGAAACCCGGTCGGCTTCGATATGCCATTGCAATACCTTCTAACTTGATACAGAATTGTATTTATGTCTGATTAAAACCATCGTACAAGCTATACAACCCAGTCTCACACCACTTATCTCTCAAAGTACAGGCCATAGCTGCTTGATGGCCAGGGCAGCATCATTATAGCTCATCGTGTTTCCTTTGAATTAGGCTGAACTGGTTTCCAGCAGTTTTTGGTTGTAAAGTTTCCGTAACTTCCAAAATTTGCACATACCTGGTCTTGGACTTTGAATTTCAACTCACGTCGTCCAGGGTGATCTGAAAGTAGCAATGCTTGATTTTTCCGACTGAGCCTGGAGAGAATCTCGTCCAGCGGCTTTTCTGAAATGCCGCAATTTTCGACCCGCATTCAGGTGCTGTCGAAACATGGATGTCGCTTAACAGGTTTCCAGTTTCATAATCGGAGCACTGTGCTCCGACTCGGCCTTACCCAAACCGATAGCCCGACTCGGTTGACGGCAATTTGGCCGGAGTTTCCGAAAATGGCAATGAGCTCGGAAGCCAAGAGTTATGGTCGTGCTCGGTCGCTCCCTTAGGCAAGACCGAATAGGCAGGTCATAAAACAACAATAACATGCAATAATTCAGCGAATGCTCCATACTTTCATCGGTACTTATGTAGTTATTTCAAGCATGAGATGGCGATGATAGGGATGTCTGATCAGAAGTGGGCCCAATGAGCAACCCTCAACTGCCATATCACAAACAACTTAACAAGCGATCACAAAGGCATCACCGAGCGTGTGCAGATTCGGATACTAGCAGTTCGATGGATTAGATGCCTTTGGATTCGACATGTAGGAAGCGTCTGCGGAGAGGGCTAGACCAGATGTTCGACGATTCAGACAGGTGACAGGTCAATGTTCATTAACTCTTCCAGACGTTCATCGTCAATTTGGCTGAACACATTGTCGATCGTTTAAATTCTTTACGGTCTGCATATGTTGTCTTCTCCTTTTCCGCCTTACACTTAAATCTCCTCCCGACCTAGTGTGCATGGGACAGCACCGCGGCCTGTCTTTAATGTCTCGTTACCAGCCCACGAAGACATTCTGTTGTCAACAGAGATTGGCATTTAGTGGCCCGAAACTCAATCTCAAATAAGCCTCACGAGATCAAAGAGGAAGTGATACGCCGCGCAATGGCTGCTGATTAAGTAATAGCTCGCTCTAAAACATTGTCCTATATAAGGGAGGGGAACCGGTCTGACAGTGTTTTGAGACAGCATTGTCAGGTTCAGGAAGCCGGCATGCACCACATGGATGTTGCAGAAAATCTCCACTGCGACCAGCTGCCAGTGGCTAGGATTGGAGATACAGTGTAGATAGTGAGATTCAGCGAACTCCATTTCCACATACGACCATACCCATTGGAAAACTCGGGATCCCGTCCGCTCTCCCATAGATAAACCAATGAGGGATAGAGTAGTAGTCGGGTCGGTGACGACCGGTGAATGCCTGTTGTTGTATGTACTCTGGATTGCCTTTTTGCTTGTGAAGACCTTTTGGGTTGCCCTGTTATAACCAACCTGCCCGAGATGCATCAGATGCAAGTGCCATGTATATATAGTATTGGAATTCGCAGGTCAGTCGTCTTGAGGCGTCTATCAAACTGACAGACGTCTGGTGGTACTGGTCTCGATGAGTTCTCTGCGGAGGATCAAGACTTGGAGTCGATACACTAGGTTTCCAACCCGTGATTTGATAGGACGATGCTCGCATGAGGAGGTTCTCGGTCAAGATTTGCCCCATGAAAATTGTCTCCCGTAGCGGGGCCGCAGGTCGAAACCTCCGATATCCGTTTCGTCCGCCAAATCCCTGCGATACCAGACAGGCCACTTTTGAATGTTTCACAAAAGGATCATGGCCGAGCCCGCCGCCGCCGACGTCGCCTCTGACGCATCGTCCGAGGTGGACATACTCGACCCGTGCTAAGTCGAGGGCTAAGAGGACGTAAACCAATCCGACGACGAAGACAAGATCCAGGTCAAGAGCCTCTTTGCCGACGTCATGCACTCCATGGCCGACGCGTTTAGCAGATGGGCAATCGGGTACTGGGGTAATGTCTACAGCTTCAACCTATCCAACATGTCCAGCGGCACCGAGCAGCGCGAGATTTACATCAACAAGCCCCGGCCGAACCATCTCGCTGCGCGGGCATCGGTTCAAGGCGTTTGATTTGCATCGCATGAAGCTGGAGAACGTGGTCTTTGACGCGCCGTTTTGGCTGGATGTTGAGACTAAGGCGGACAGTCTTGATGAGTGGATGATTTGGTACGATACATTTTTCCTCGCGGCGTCGGGCACGAGTCTCGCTCAGAGCGCTGAAGGCCACTGGGATCTAAAACAGGATTGCGTTGATGGGGTTAGCGTTGCGACTGGTCCGCATGGCAAAGTGGCGCATTGGGGCGCTGGGCATCTCCCCGTCGTTCGAACACCAACACAGGCACCAGCGATCCCGCTAGCACTAGGAGATTCTATCACTGGCACAGTCAAGTTTGGGCAACATCGTGGGTCGCCTCGCGATGTGGAGATGACGGTTAGCTGGACGATCCGAGACGCGGCGTAGACGGGTGAGCAGGCGTGGCATACGGCCGCCGAGCATGGATCAAGATGCTCTGGAAAATAATGATATCCAGACACGTCCAATCCAATATCCAATAGACACAAGGCTGCATCGATCGATATCACTGGTCGCAGCTCCGCGAGGCCAGTGTAATCAGCGAGCAAGCTCAACCGCACCCAGTTCCTTTCTGTCTTGAGATCTGAATACATGCGAGCGGATCCGGAGCCATCGTGTCAGCATTCGCGAGCAGCTTTCTTGCTCCGCCATGTCACTTAGAGAATGGTTACGGCTTGCTTCTCCGCTCCCGAAAACCACGATAGTGCCGATATTTCGTCTTTCTGATACTTCCGGGACATGCTGGTAATCAGGCCGATCCGCTCGAATGCAGCCAACTCCGCCCTCGACACCGCATGATCGCGCAATGAGCGCTCAATGGACGTCTTCCCCGGCGCCGCAAGCACGAGTCCATAAACGGCCCCCGTCGCCACGTTGTGGAGCACCCACAGACACGCGACCGCGTCGCCGTGGCTCATGGAGGATACACTCCGCTGAGCGGACTTGGACACGGGATCGCTCGATATATTGTGGCCGTCGGCACCCGTGTTGGTGTCGGGCGGATTCTGGTCCGGCACAAAGAAGATTCGGTCACCATTTTCGTTGTTCAGGCCGACGACAGTGTTGGGGCCGGCGTCAAAGTCCAGTGTTGCTCGCTTCACGTATCCGGTCAACGTAAGGCTGCCTCCCCTCACCCTTCCAAAGCCGTCCAGACCCTGGGGGATCGTCGTTGCGTCGAGAACCTCCACCTGGGCGGCTGCGTCGTAGAGGCTATAGTCCCAGATGACAGGCGTGGTAAGAGACGCCCACGACCACGTCGGCGCGCAGTACTCAGCCGGGCGCTGCGCGAAGCGCCGTTGGAATGCGCGCCAGCAAAGCAGCCATGGAAGGTCGATTAGCCACAGGCCGGCGAGATAAATCTGGTGGGCGTCGGGCGGCTGAAGGGTGCTGGGTCCTTGAACTTGCGCCGCATACCGCCGCGCCAGGCCTCCGATGGCGGGTAGTTTGTCGGTGACGAACGTCAGATTGCGCCCGGTGTACCCACCAACGATTAACGTCCACGTCTTGATCGTTTCCAGCATCCTTGGGTGATTGGCTAGGCCGAGATCGCGGTCGCTGTCCTCTCGTCTAGACATGTCCTCGCGCTCTTGTCGTTGCCCAGCCATTGCTCTCTCATACGAGACTTTGGGACCATTGTGCCCATCTAGTCCATGAAACTCGCGCGCAATGCAATCGCATTCGCAGAAGAGCGTCTGCTTACACTCCCAGATTAGTTCAAAGGCCGTGAAGTGCAGCGTACGGCGCGCGAGCAAGCGTTCTTGCAGCGTCCAGGCTCTGGTGAGGAGCGGATAGCTAACGTCGTGATAGGTCCGGGGAAAGACAATGTCGGAATGTAGCAACGGCTCTCGTACTTGAATGATACATTCCGCTCCCGTGTCGTCTTTGATTGGTACACTCAGCACATCATAGCTGCGCTTCCCTCGAGGCTTGTCCAGTTTGGCGATAGCGTCTTGCGCAGAGATCTTTTCCAGATGACGGGGGGTAAGAATGCCCCAGGTTGGGTCCCGAGCCGCATCGGTCGCGATGGTCAAGAAGGCATTCTCATATACATCGGCCATGCGCGCCGCCTCCTTCTCCCAGTCTGACGGCGAGTCCTGGATAATGCAAAGGGCGTCGATCCACATGTAGCGCACCCCGAGACTACGACATATCAGAATGGCATGTCGGAATGATTCCGAGAGGTCGTCCCAAGAGATGCCAGCTTTCCGCTGCGCCATATTTGAACTTGTGGTTGTAAGATTGAGAACTTTGCCCCAACAGTAGCTGAGAGCAATGTAACACGCCTTTGAGCTCGGAAGAGGCTCGTACAGACGTACATTGACAGGTAGGCCAGGTTGGCCGAGGTCCAGAACTCGCGTTGGAAGGGGTTGGACGCGGTCTGACTGGCATTGAGGATGCTCCTGTTCGCATGCAGTAATCCAGCGTTTGCAAAGCTCGAGGCAGCGCTCGAGGTCAAGAGACGGCGCAATGTCTCCCGCCGGACCGATAATCGGCCAAGGCGTTGCCTGGCCTGTACTCAGGCGGACTTGTTAAACATTATCGCATTTTGACAACATCCAGATGATGGACCTACTGCTGTACGTGAAAAACTCTAGTCCTGGGAAGTGCTTCTCCTTGGGGAGCGGGTATAATGACAACAGCAACGTCTCCCCGAGGATGCCGCTGAGGTTGATATTCACGGGTTCGTCCTCATGAACAGTCGTCCCTGCAAGTTCTGAGGCCAATTCGCCGTCGAAGTAGAGTAAGGCGTCCCAAACCAAGCGGCAAGATGGGCATCCTCCGTCGGCCGACTCACGCCATTCTTGCATGGGAACATATAATTCAAACGTTTTGAATCGATCGGGGCCGGGCCAGTTCGTTTCACCAGGTGATTCGTTTGTCGTAGCATCGACTTGAAGACTGTTGCAGATGCTGCAGAGTGACATGGTTGAGCCAGCTATTGAGCACCAAATCTCCGAGAAGAGTCATGGTGGAGCTCGAAGCATGGATGTTGTCTCGAGCACGTGACATACTGCAGGGAGCGACCAGGGTGCATCTTTGATAAGATGGAAGGTAGCAATGAACGTGGCGCACGGCACGATCCACAGCCCGATCGCACGTCAATCCACTTTAGTGTCTCTCCGGAGAAGATGGACGTTTGTTCCTTCACGCGACGGGTCGACTCCAGGCCATACTCGGGCCTGGTCGGTCGCCTGCTCGATCGATTCTGGACGCAAGGAATGGTGAGCTTCAGTCCTCGGGGCACCCACTGCAGTGGCTGGCCTGGGGGAAGCGGCCCGGCCCGTTTCCTCCTCCAGGTGGTGAACTAGGAACCCCCCGCAACACCGTCAAGTACACGTGTAGTTTACAGAGTAGTGCTGTTCATACCCAGTCCCCCGCCCCTTGCACTTTTGATTCAGTCAGCATGGACGCTGTCGCCTGTAGTGCGATAGGCTGCGAGCAGATTGGCGTCGGCAAGGAGTCGCCTGGAGCTTTTTGGGCTCTGCGATGAGGTGGGGAATATCAGGTGATACGAATTGACGTACGTAGCGTTGTCAGCCATCAATCACTGCTTGAGCTGGCAGCCTTCCTGCCAACCCGCTTCCCCAATTCCAAACGTGACTGGCTCGGTTGAGCTCGCCGAGCCTGCAGTAATCCTAACGCGTGCGGAAACTATGGGTCTTGGGCAGCAAAAGGCTCCGAATGATTGGCTTGTTGGCGAGATATGCAGAGTGTGTCTCATTCCTTGCAATGACAGACCAATCAGTGCGTGGAATCGGCCAAATATGCTGCATAAATCAATTCAACCAAAATGAACGATAAAAGGGGGGAAACCCTATTCCATCATGGTTAGTCAAATGAAGCGGCCGTCCCTCAAACGTTCCGGTTACCTTGCGAGCGACTCATGACTTTCTGATTGGGTCCTTTCCGCCGTTATTCAACATGTTTCCGTTCAATTCCGCGCTAAATCCGGCCTCCGTGGCGAAGCGCCAACGGCCAGAACTGCCGTCGCCACGCCACGAGGAGCGTGCCTGCACGGAGGTCCCTGAAGATGAAGAAATGGCCGACGCGACGGAAGATCTGGATTTCCGCTTCCACGACATCGACACCGAACCCGGCACACGGGCGAGAAAAGCTCCCGTGCCAAGAGAGGTGACCGACAACGACGATGATTTTGAGCACGACGCCCGCGCACCGGTAAGCCTTCCCAAGGAGAAAGAAATGGTACAAAATGCATACGAACCTGTGTTAACGGTGGATTTCCATCGCAAAGTCTGCTCTGAGTTTTGATTCCGGAGGGGTGGAAGGGTGGTTTCCTTACGTTCGAGAACGACTGGGCCAGCTGGAAACTATCACCCTCAATTTCAGGAATCTTTCTGACCAACGGCGCACGGCCAACGACCAAGCAAGTTTGCAGCACCTTTATGAGAGTCTTGTTATGCAAGTTCATTCGGAACAAGCAGAACTAGAGTACACCTTGGGACAGACCGATGGCACAAGGCATGACTTTCCCATGGGGGACGGACTCGACTCGGGAGGCATCTTGACATGGCGAAAACAGTGGCAGAGGCGCAAGAGGATACGTGAGACGATCAAAGAGGCCTCTTTGACGCTCAGTGAGTGTTACAGAGGTTTGATGGAATCGTCTCTCACCACAGGGGCTGATGTGACGGGGAGCGAGACAGAGGAGGCGAGTCTGCTGGCGAGACTGGAGTCCGCTCGCCAGAAGCTGGAAGAGTCAGTTGATCCACAGGGAAGCAAAAGGATAAACTATCCTCCACGCGTGCGACGCGACAGATTGGACAGGGGTAATAAGGCAGGGTCATCATCGATGCCTGATTGAATACTTCAAAAAGTTTCGAGCCTCTTCAACTTCCTTGTCTCGCATGCAATAAGAACAGATACAATGTCCAGTCAAAACATAGCGAGAAGTTTCAACCACATCCTTTGGGTGAACAAGGTAAGAGGGGAATTATTAATAAAGTCAATCATGGAATGACATTAAGAGCCAGGCTTCCTGACAGAGTGGCACGTTGAGATTCGAGTCCACAGCACTCAAGAAGAGGATCCGGCCAAATGCGAGTGTTAAGTTCCAAAATAGCTATTCACAGCTTTCAGAAGTCCAAACCCTAGAAACAGTTTCTTTGACATAGAGTAGCAAAAACTACGAAATGGAGTCGATATTCAATGCAACTTCAAAAGCGAGCGCTAAGTAGGCCTTGTTCTCATAGGGTGAAGTACACGATCGGCTCTCACACAGTTGCACCAGTAACCTGCACCGTGGGCATTTCTGCCAGCAACCCAAATAACCTTCTTTTCCATATACGTCCCAAACCAACGCAGACCTGCTGGATCCACAGCTTTCCGTCGACCTCAAAGACGTACGAAGACGAAGATCTTGCCGTGTCCCCCTTCATTTGCATGATGTCAGTCAACATGCGATCAGCTGTCTGCTCATCCGCGGCGATCAAATGCATCACGGGCTTCTCCTGATACATCGTCTTCACCATCTTCTGCACAACTGCACGACTGAAGAAACCCGATCCCACGATCACCATGAGAACCATCTGTGCCATTGGCATAGCCAGCAAAGTCACCGCGGCGAATACTGACGTGGCGAATACGTAGCAAGTAAGACCACCGGCGCGGAAGAAGAGTCGGAGACCGGATAACCAGTACGGTGGGCGCTTGTCGTCTTGAGAGACAGAGATAACAACTAGCATCTGCCGACTTGGTCGAGACGAGCCGTAGTTATGCCTGTCTACCGCGTTCCACTTTGGTTCGGCAGTCTTGATGCTCTCCTTCATCATTCTGTCTTTGAAGCCGTCGAGCAGAAAGTATCCCTCCCCGGGGGCCACTGTGTCGCTTCCGCTGAGCGTCACATCTTGGCGAGTGATGTATACCTTCCAGTGCTCGTGGAAGGGAATGTTGATATATCCGTCCACGATGGCAACGAATGTTACTATTCCAATGCGTTAGCAGTGCCCGGCAACGGTGTCCAGGCTGACATACCGACGAGGTACCAAATGTGAGCCCACGAAGTGAGAGTGCACCAATTAGCATACACTGCACCTTGCTCAATGACAGCCAAGGAAGCCTGCGAAGCCCCTACGAATACTGCCAGGACAAGACATCCAACGATGAAGAACCATTTCGCGGAGAGTCCTGCGTATCCCAGCGATCCCTGCTGCTCCTGATCCATCGCATATCGGATACGCTGCTGGACCTCATTCGCAGTTTGTTCGTAAGTCGCTCCTTCGTCTTCATCTCCCTTTTCCGTCGCCCGCGGGACACGCATCGCGGTGCATCCCTGGGCTTTAGAGACCTTTAGATAATCCTCCGTCTCAGAAGGCACCATGGTTGCGCCAAAGGTCAGACACTGTGCCAGAAAGCCAGCTATCGGAGACATTCTCAGCAGCGCCCACAATTCTGCCGTAGGGCTCCCGAAGAGAGCGCCAGCAGTGGGAAGGAGCGTCAAGACGCCCGCCGAGGCGCCATACTCGGTCTGCTGGAGGGCAGAAAGGTCATCAAGGACCGCGATGAGATTGCTCCGACAGACGGCATAGGTATCAGTGTTGCGAATGCATTGGCCGCGGCGGAGCCAGACGTCGCTTGAGAAAAGGCCCCCTGGGTGCTGGATTGTTGGGTCTTTGAAGTTGTCAGAGAGACATGGTGAGGTATAATTGTCGTCCTGGGCTAATGCACTCGTTATAATCCAGGTCAGGATTAGGAAGATGGACGTGCGGATACGCTGGAATGGGGTAGTGAATCTAGCCCATGTAAGCGAGTCCATTTTGGCATGTAACCGGTGGTGCTTCAACCATTTCCGTTGATAACTGTCAGTAGCAGCGAGAATGATGACTACTTGTAGTTTTCATATGTGATGAGGGATACGTAATCTGCCGACCACCAAAAAAACGCTCGTTGGTTTCGTCAGCCTGCTAAATGTAGGCAGTCGTAAAACTTTTTGTTCAGCTGCTCCACAAGGCTGCGACGTCAACCAAGTGCATGTCAGCAGATACCGGGATAGACGCAGTGAGACCCTTTTCTGGGTGCGGAAGAGTGAAATTGACGTATCACGAGCGCTGATTGACGCAAGTCCAGAAGGCTGTGGGATTGAAGGCCTGTCGGTGCAGGGGTCAGCCACGGGTGCCTAGAGTGGTTTCTAAGCGCGAAGAGTGTGCGAGATGTGTGATAACCGCCAATAGCGTGATCTTATCTTGGATTGTTCACTGCAATTCTGTGAAAGACAAGTGAAAATTGAACCAAAGTACTTCCGCTTGGGTTCTGCGATTGGACGGGGTCTCGGCCCCATGACCAAAGGCAGCAATTTGCTTGGCTCGCCAAGCTGAATGCTGCAGCATCACGACCAACAAGGGTACAAAAGTCCCAACGAAAATGCGACACCAGTCAAGTGCTCTACCCACAGCAGCATCTCAACGATCTGAGATTGTGTGTTTCTATACTAAACGTAAACTGGAGATCATGTGTAGTGCAAGCAAGACTCAATTCTTCGCAAGAATCACTCGAGCTGAGAATGAATTGTTCTCCCGCAAACGTCGCAAGCGTTCAATCTCCTCGATGCTTCTCAAATCCAGCAACCGTCCAATGCACCAGCCCAGAGTGGTTTTCAGTGCTCGCAAAAGTTCCACGTCACATCCTCCAATCTCTCCTCCTCCTCCTCCTTCAACCAAGTCCTTTCCCTCATCACCTTCAACCTCACCTCCTTTGCCTCTGCCAGCCCCATTGGCCACTCCACCTCATCGGCAACCAACTCGCCAAGCTCAGCTGGTAAGACTCCCTTCCCGCCGTCTAACCCCGTCGTCCCAAGCCACCAATGTTTCTGCTGTGGTGGCACGTTTGAGGTACTCACAATCTCAATCGCGGGGTCCACCAGAAATAACGCCAAGATTTTCCGATGCCCCTCCTTCGTCGGATCTGCCAACCTGAATGACGAAACGTGATGCTGCAACAAGTTCGGGAAGAACAGCGCCCGTCCCGACTTTGTCACCACTGAACCAATGTCCTGGAATATGCTTTGGTACTGCTGGACAGCGAATGTGCGCTCAATGCTGCGGTGGTCATATTGTTCGTACGAAAGTGCACCTTCGTCGAGTTCATCGCCATTGGCGGACGTGCGAAAGTCGAGAGTGCACTCGGTGATGTTCTCAGAGTCGTAGTAGAACAAGGCGGTGCTGACGATGTGCTCGTTGAGCTGGCCCTCAGTATGCCATGACCCACCCGTGTACGAGGGCTTGTCGGGGGTGAGGTGGATGTTTGCGAGCTTGACAATAACCTGGACCTGGGACTTATTGTTGAAGAAGCCATGCGTCTTGACATGCGAGCTGTCGATGCGGACGTACTTTTCTGCCAGAGGGTCGGCGTCGGGGAGTTTGAGGGCATGGGTCGCAAAGAACCAAGCGTCATCCAGCTTCTTCCGCTCAGAGTCTTTGTACTCCTCGTCGTACTGCTCTTCGTCGTCTGGGTCTCTGGGCTCTTCATCCTCGCCGACTGGACGTTTCCATGGCTCACATGAACAATCCATGTCGTCTAATTGGCACAGTTCAGGGCATGGACAATCCCCAAACCCGGCCTCGTCTGTGCGAAGACGCTGCACTGAGAATTCTTTCTCCCAGTTGTAGATGATGTCCCACGCCGGCAGACATTTTTCGATGAATTTCTCAATGACAACGTACAGATCGCTGTGTTCCTTCGGGTGCAGGTTGTTGATGTAGCTTGCAATGTTGGCTTTTCCAGTTGTTGAATCGATTTTGACATCACAGGGAAGCCACTGAAACAGGTCCGAAAGGACCGTGATGCTCTCCTCACAGAAACTGCCCGCTTTAATGAGCATCTCCGTCTCCTTTTGCTTCCGCTTCGGTAGAATTGTCCCCATGCCGCAATGCTCGAGAGCGTCGTCCAGACCGATGACGCGGTCTCGGAGGACCCTAGAGCGGCCGTACATCAATGGCCAAAGAGAAGGATGCACAAGATCCAAAACTTGTTCATTGCTGTTGGGGTGCCAGTCTCTGTCTTCTGCAGGGACCTCTTCCAGCGGTTTGACGCCTTTCCGAAGAGACGCAGCCATATCGGGTGTCATGATGGCGTCGGATTTGATAACGGCGATGGAGTAGTCAAGTACAGGCATCAAGCCGGTCTGTTCATACAAAACTGCCTTCTTTTTCAATTCGCTCATGCACTTGAACTCTGTTAACAATACGTCCGCATCAAATGTTCGGTCGCATGACTTACGGCGTCGGCCATCGCGGGAGTGAAATCGGCGTGCTTCAGATACAGCGTCCAGTCCATGCTCAAGGCCTCTTTCTTCCACTTTCCGGCAATCTCGTCGTCTTGTACCTTGCGCCACCACTCCGGCTTATCGGATAGCACGTTGATAAACTTCATCATGCAGCACTCGCGGATGAGCAGCGTGGCGGCGCGCCATCCTCCGCCCCACCGGTCGTCCATGTACAGCAACGGGAACCGGTTTTCGGCGTCGGGCATGTGGCCAAGAGGCAGACCAAAGCCGGGCTTGCGTACGATCCAGTCCTTTCTCAAAGTCAGAGTTTGGGAGAGATAGCGAGCTTATTGATTACTCACTGGCTCATTTTCCTTGGTCTTGTTTTCCAAAGGACTGCTTCCTTGGTCGGAATCAAGGGTGTTGGATCGTAGAACGAGTTCGTGAGACATGGTAGTGCAATAAGCGCCGTGCTATGGAAAAAGATGATGAACTAAGCTATGAGTTGTGTTGTTTGTTGGGGGCTGAAGACAGATTAATACACACTCGCCGCTCATATTTTCGCTGAAGTCTCATGGTGTTACAAGTTCATGATAGGCAGCAAGGTGGGGCATTTACGGAGCTTGGCAGACCCTAGATGCCTTGGGGTCTTGTTGTACCCAGCAAATGTGTGTTAAAAAGTCTGAGAAACCCCGTTCTTTTGTATATTTTCACGCAGTCTGCACACGCGCTAGTGTGACCGACTTGGTTTGGCGTTTGGGGCTGAACCTTTAGTGTCGAAGTCAAATCCCTCGACGTACCAACGACGTTGATTTAGGCATCATAGTCAGGGTGACAGCACTTTTGTGTGAAATGGACTGAAAATTCGTTATAATCAGTAAAGATTTTTCTTGCAAAGAATGTGTCGATAGTGCCATAATGATTCAGCGTCGGGTTGATAAATACACAGCAACGCAAGTCCTTCCTCGATTCTCATGCTGAAGTCTACTTTGAGTGCATGAGCATTGGCGCTTTCTTGCATCGATGCATATCCATACCATCAACCGCCTGAATTCGCGAGATTGTTCCTAGGCACCATCTGCGGTAGTTTCAGCTGTCTGTCCAAGTTGTCGATCGCGCGCATGTCTACTTCAGGTCCAAATCAATGAAGAGCAAGAGTCACAAAGCCAAACATCCGCAATACTTCTCATGGGTCAATCAGTGGGTTTCGTTTGCAACAACGCTCACGTGGTGATCATTCGTTAGGGGACGTGTACCGCGTCAATGTCGGCCTCACTGAGTAACAGAAGAAAATAAGATTTGCGTGGTGGCTTTAGGGCTGTTGGATCACCAGAGACAATAGTGATCACGGGAGAAATATGGATAGTCGATTTGGACGTCTCTTATGGCCTCCCTATCATGCTTCAAAGAACCATCTGCCCAAATTCTTTCAACTGTTGCTCCAACATTCGTAACCTGGCAAGCACCCAGCAACGTAACAGCTAGACGCGGACAAGTACCGCACTCTCTGACGTATGCTAGCAACAATATGCCACAATGCTCCTAGTCAAGAGGCAAGGTCAGCATTAGGATTTGGATTGAGGCAGAGCCGTCCGCCTTTCGGGATCTAGGTTGTTGAAAATCGTCACTCACAATTTAACACTGACAACCGGCAGGGCGGGGAATGATCCCGCAACAGTTTGGAGACGGCGCTCCGCCACCACCTCTCTGAGGAAGTGCCTCTCGGGGCTGGACATCGTCCTGGTTCCGGCTGGGTACTGCGAGCGCCGTGGAGGCGAAAATGATGGCAAGAAAGGTCTTGGGGTTCATTTTGAGTTTCTCTAAGTGGGATAGAAAGAGGTGGTAAGCTAATCGAATGGAATGAGAAGTTGATTGGGATGAACGCTCATCTCGCAACTGAGGCAGGGTATTTATAGACTTCTGATTGTTGACGCGAATTGTCCAAACAAGCATTCCCCCGCCAAACGAAAAGTCATGAATTGTATAACATCACCGAGATCGACTTTCAGCTTTCGCGGGGACGGGGCACTGCGTCCCCCGAAACTCCGAGATTTTGACGTTGCCGGCGTTGACCACCTCAACGCATGCGCGGAATCCGTGGACCCTTCGGTAAGAGAGGCTTTTTCACCGGACAGTCCGGTCTCCTACGAAAATCCTAACCCGAGCGCATCAAAAATTCGAAAGCGAATATTTGAAAGCACTTAACCATGACTCTTGGATCACTACAATTGAGCCATAGCCTAATGAAACAGGCGCATGAGTTTGATGATATAGGTCACTAACTAAGTTGACACCTTTATCACTGGACTCGTGCTATTTTCCACAATGTGTGAGCGTTTTCTATGCAGCTGAGAACATCTTTGAAGCAAACGGACATCCGTGACACATGTTGCAATTAATACAAGTAATATCATGCTAGAGCCCACGCCGAGCCTTCGAGAAGAGCCCGTAATTATCCACGGGTTCCACGGATTTTGCAGGCTCGGAGTCGACGATCGCTCCGAAGACCGCGTAATTTTCGGCAAGACGTTCAGAGATCCTAATTTATCTGCGAGCCATCTTACTTCAAGGCTTTCCAGTGTTTAGAAATGACAGTATACGAACATTTGCTTACGCGGCCGCGCAAGATTCTGGACGACGCGTGACACATCAGTTTTCCTTTGTTGCACGCGGGCTCGAAAGTTGCCGAGCTCTTTTAAGCAGCACACGATACAATCTCTACAGATCGAACCACGGTGTCAAATGCCAGGGGACAACTAATGGACGGGTTTGGAACGGTCGTACGCAGTTATCATCACACTATTGACATTTCCCCGGATAGAGAACCCCCATAATCATTCGCAACACCTCATCAGCGTTTAGATGACTAACACCTACAACAAATGTACATCGCCATTTGACATCCCTCGTCTCAAAGACTTTGGAAGTCGTTGTCTGCAAATGGCGATGTGAAGTCCACGAGGGTTGCCAATGACCTTGCATGGCTATTTGAACAGCAGAGTGTCGAGCGCGATTTGCAGAAGTCTCTGGAATTTTAGGTAAAGATCACGGGGGCTAAATCCTCCCCCCACTTCAAGCCGAAGTCCATGGAATTGAATCCTGCCTAGTCAGCCTTGACTGGCAGCGTTGCAATCGCAATTCTACCATATCCAATCTTGATTTATCAAGAATTATGTTTCACTTCTTCTTCCC
The DNA here is from genome assembly GCA_027406125.1 of Colletotrichum tropicale. NCBI lineage: Eukaryota > Fungi > Ascomycota > Sordariomycetes > Glomerellales > Glomerellaceae > Colletotrichum > Colletotrichum tropicale. The sequence goes on along the minus strand of JANVYH010000009.1, from coordinate 4,287,456 downwards.
AATTCGAGAAAGTTTGTGTTTCTTACAATGCGTGGCCCGATATTATGTTACTCTGGTATTTTTCAGGTTGCATAAAAAAGACTCTGAGGCCATGCATGTAATGAAGGAGTCTGACACAGAACTGACTGTGGACGGTGCTGCGTCGACTACAATATGGGGTAGCAAGGAAGCTTGCCATTATTTTGAGTTTTGTTTGTTTCCGGGTGTTATCGGATGCGGTGTCTTGTAGTAAGCCTGGGAACAAAGGTCGGTCAATCATGCCGTGGGCTCAGCGTGGCGGTTGGGAGTTGTGAAAAATCATTTCTGCCGATCGGAATAATGGAAGCACACTCACGACGCACAACACGAAAATGCATGTGCATTGAAATCCTTTGTGCAGATGCGCAGTGAGCATGGTGAGACACGGACGATATTAATCTCCGATCACCAGCTACCAATGACACCACAAACATGTTCCAAAAGAAGCAGGTCTCTGGGCCTCAGGATACCCGTTTGGTGGGGTTGGCGCCTCGAAAAAGGAAACTAACTGGGGTTGTCCTGATGCGTGATGGGGCCGAAGAGAGGGCGGAAGAAGACAACGGCTGTATTTGAAGGCAGTCGGGTGGCCACTGGTCCCATGGCGGACCATCAGGTTCTCTAATCACGCATATAATGTAGATCCGTGAATATTTCACTCGTTATTGACTTGAGGTGTCTAAAATCATCCGAAAAAAAACGCATCTTGGACGGTCACGTCCCGTATCCCTTGCCATGTCTCTCCTCCCATTGACCTTCACGCGTCACACATGGACCGGCAGTCCCCACCCGACCAAAGCCCTGTTGCCTGAAGAGTCAACCCAGAATGCTTATCGAGATTAATTGGCTTCTGTCACACAATCAGCAAGCAAGTTACCGGCGAGCAACCGGGGAAGAGGGAAGGAGCAGGTGGTGAGCATAGGTAGAGCGCACTCTCACGAATCGCCTTCCTCGCGGCGCGTGCGTGGGCGGCACGCGCCTGCAGCGCCGCCTTGAGCTTCTCCTTCTTGGCCTGCTTCTTGGCTCGGCCAGCCGTCATGTTGGCCACCCGGCTCTGCGTCAAACGGCTAGGTTCGGCGGTCTTTGTGGGTGTCTTGGCCATACTTGCTGTGATCTGATATGCTTGAGGAGGGGATGTGAAGATTGTGAGTCGCTAGGTGGGTTGGTGGATTGAATTCAGTGAGTGTGAGTTGTCGTTGGGATGTTCGATGCAATGAAACGCGGACGCGCGAACGCGCTGATAACATCGATAAGGGATTATGTCATGTTTATGTGGGCCACTTTTAAGATTGCGGCAATGGAAGTGGGCGCACGTGACGGGCTGTAGAGTTTGGGAATGAGGGGTTAGGGGTAGCTTCCTGCTGTCGAAACACGATTATGGCTGATCATGCTTGATGTGTCACTTGACAGTTTGTCATTGTATTAGAGGAACTGATTCACACTTGCCGTAGCCTTCTAATAGGTAACTGCGAAACTCTGAAATCTCCAGACACATTCAGTGTGTAGCAACGAAGCATTCCCCAGCAAGTTAAACAGAACCTTTGCTAGAGACTCTCGCATCAACATGCGGCATCGTAACCCGGGGAAACGTGGCGCGAGAAGCCCGAACTCAGATCGCCTCTTCATGAGTATAGGATACTTTCCAAGTCCAAGGAAAGTAGGTGTTCAGGAAAAGTCGCTTTCAATGGGGACGTTTGAAAGACGTATATTCTAATCGTCCTCTTCCCTCAAATCAACGCAGCGTTCGCTAGAGGCTCATGCAAATATTGCTATAAGTTCTAACCTGAAGTAGATTTGATTGCTAGCTATGGACAGGAGCTACATGTTGGAGTTAAGCATCATGACCGTCGTGAGAACAAGAATCAGAACCTCCCTTCACATTTAAAGCCTCAGATGCTAAGGCTATTGTTAGGCTTAATGATCGGGCGTAAGACCTTTAGAGGGGTTTTCCATGGTTAGCCCAGTTCTAGGCTCCCCCAGAACTGCATCCAGCTACCCGTAACGTTCATCACAACCTCGAAGGCAATTGCAGGCGCGATTCCGACGATCCTGTCGACAGAACCCGATGCATGTTCAACACTGTCACATTGAAGTTAGTTGAATCCTGAAATGAATGCTTGCTGGACCCTACACAAGAAGCACGCTTCACAAACCATTAGCACAGTCCAAATTGAATCTCATTTACTAGCAAGGGATGCACTTACGCCGTACAGGTTGTTTCCTGCATCGTTTTTGACAGAACACTGAATACCCTCTCCGCCGCAGGAGCGGCGCACGGGGAAGCCCTGCTTAAGTGACGAATCTTCCTCCACATTGAGAAGTGGGATGCACTATCGAGTGGTAAGACAATGTAATTGGAGAAGTCGGAGGAAAACACCTACGCAATACACAAACTATTCCGAGGTGACCTGGTTAGCAGCCCTTCCTCAATAATGTTTTGGATATAAGCTTACATTGCTGCATTGAAGTGCTGGATCGCTAGTACCGTAGTTGCAGTACTTCACATTCTGGCCCAGCGCGACAGTCATCACGCTAGAGAGCAGGAAGGCTACGGAATGAATCTTCATATTGACTTGGCGCGCGTTTAGGTTGGATAATGATAAGTAGCGAAGTTGGGGGCTGATGATCCTCACAATCATTATCGGAATGGGCAAAGGGTATAAATACTCAATCGTAACTGAGTCTTATAGAACATCGTTTTCACTGGAGCCTGAATCTGGACCTGCTTCATCCGGAAGATCCGGTAGTCAGCCGTTCAATGTGGGCCGCTGCTCAGCGAAATGTACGGATTGGGTAAGAAAACCCCGGAATTCGGAGGGATGCCATGGACCCTCTGCTAGCAGAACCATGCCCAAAGCCTTTGCCCAGAAGTACCTGGCAAGCATTACTGCATTCTCATGGCAAACTCGATTAAATCTTTGGTCGGGTTTTGTGTAGATGGAGCGGTGAGCTGGAGGCCGTAGTCTGAAGCCTTCGGCCCGCAATCACCAAATGCGGTAATTGACTGGCCGAGTGAACTTCTTTGAACATTACTTCAATTTGAAGAACAAAGTTTCAACCTCCGCCGAGACGGAAACTCAAATATCTCGTATTGCATAGTGGCGAGTGCAACGTAATTGTTCCGCCTGTTGACTAACATTGTGTGCCTCGGAGTATTCCAACTTTCAAATCTGACGTATTGCGTATTTTGATGTGTCTCGAACTTACCTCCCGACACAAATCTGTCCAAAGTGAATTTTAGTTACATTCTTGCACTGTAACCATACGCGTGAGAAGAGACCAGGCCTCTTTGAGTCACAATATGCCAAAATCGCCGTGAAGAGGCAGGGGTTTGGATACATAAGTACATGTCTTCAACTGTGAACAGATGGAAGCAACACTTTGAAGCCACATTATTGATGAACGGTAGATGACATGATCTGACATTGCAATCATGGAAGCCAATGTTCGCCTTTGCCCAGTAACGTGAGGTTGATTTCGTATCTCTCCAGATGTATCCCCGCAGCTTACCCACAGCGGTGCCAGTGATGTATTGCAACAACACGTTCATTATTTATTTCATGGCCTTGCTAATTAAGAATTCCCTTGTATTGCACATGCTCTATTATTTGTATATATACTTGTCTATGCAACTATAACTGTGTCAAACTTCAGACTTTGCAGAGCCACTCTTAGTTGTCTCAAACTGAGGCCATCTTGGGCTTCACCTCATAGACAAAGTCCTCAGCAGGCGTCAGGTGATCCATAATGGACCGCTTGCTGGACTTCTGGGTGTACGGTTGGGGTCCCTCGTAGTCTCCCTCGAAAGATAGACTGCCAGGTCCGTCGTAGGCTTTAACAGTACTCAAAACCTTCTTGTCAAAACCAACAACATCACTACTGATAGTATTGTTGGCATTGGCAGTCGACCCGTTCACACATTGGCCGCCTCTCCATGCAGTCTGTGCCGTAGTATTCCAGATAGCAACCGGGTCGACAATCATCTCCGCCGTGTAAAACAAACGGCAGTTTGATGCCTCGTACTTGAACTGTTCCGGATAACCGTTGAAGTCGTCGCGTGCGTACGCGTTACGGTAGTTGAAAGATCCGGCCTCTGCGAGAGCAGGTAGTAACGGTGGCTCTTCAATACTGGGAAGCACATCGAAGGCAGCCTCGAGGTACTCTGTAAAGTTAGTCTGAGAAGCGTTGAGGCCAACCTGCGCAACGAACTGCTGCAAGTTGATGAAGTTGAGCACTTGAGCGCCCTCTACACCACCAATAACCTGCATTGCTGATTCCATGGGGCGGCCGCCAAGTGTGATGGATCGGACTCCCTGCTCGCGAACCAGCAGGCCAGTGAAGATTGTGCAGGTCGACGCGCATTGGCCATCTGTAATGACGACAATATTTTCAGCATCGAATACTTGCTCCTGCGTGCTGAAGTCGAATTCTTCGCTGAGATTGTATCTCAGGAGGTGGGTCACATTTTGTTCTCCAATGAACTGCGGTCCATAAAGGTCAGCCCAAGAATCGTATGCCTCATGATTCTCGTTGTAGACAGAGGTGACTGCGTCTAAAAGAATCTCTGGAGCAACCTTCTCAGCTGTGGTACCGAGAGCATCCAGAGCGGCGTGGGCGCGAAGGCGGTTTCCGTCCCAAATGTCGGCTTTGGGAAATAGTTGGTTGTAGAGCTGGTATCCGGCAAAGATGAGGCCACCGGGGTTTGCTTGCATATCGATGATCAACTTTGTCTTCCCAGCGTCCTTAGCCTTTTGTAAGAACTCCGACACCACTGACTCGGCCTCAAGCGTCTCGAAAGTACCGTTGATCTTTGTCTCGGGAATTGTCCACGGAGAAAAGGCGGGGATGGAAAGCACGGCAATGTCTTCGTATTCACTGCCGTTCATGAAGTATCCAGAGATCCAGTCATGAGCGTGCTTGACAACGGGTACAGGGTAGCCTCTCAGCTGGGTGCTTGTCGGCGTCGCTGATGATGTAGACGACGCTGTAGAGCTCAACGAAGATGATGAGGTAGGGGTCGCTGTGACAGGCAGCTCAAAGTATTCGTGGATCACCCCAGCAGAGCCGATATAGTCGACAACCTTTACCGAAATCGAGGCAACAAGAGTGTCGTTAAAGGTCGTGCCGTTGGTGAATTTGATCACCTGGACGTCGGGGGACTGGCCGGGAAATCTGGGGCTGAATCCATCCCCAGATCCCATTGCGAACTGCGCGGGGTTGACGAATAATGAGTTGTACTGGGCATCGGGATCTTGGCTGAGCGCGCGCCATGCCTGCGCCTCAAGGAATTCCACGATTGGGACACCATCGATGCTTTCGATATCGTACACATCAGCGTCATTGGCGACAAACTGCTCAAAGTCACTCCGAAGGTAGACTCTTGGAAGAGCAGTGGCATTATCGGCCACAGACACAACGGATGAAAGGCTGCCGAACTGGAAAACGTCTAGGATAGCGGGTTTGTACACGAAATGACCATCTGAGGCTTGGATGAACTACTTGGATATTAGCACCTCTCACCTGTCCAGCAGAGGTAAGTGATGTGAACTTACCAAGTAAGACAACTCAAGTGCAAAATCCACTTGACTATCATATTCGTCGTTGATGAGCTTCGCTCGGATCTGGCCTAATCCAGACAAGACATCCACGCCAGGGATGAGATAGAAATCGGGAGGGGCAGCGAGAGGCTCCAGTGTACTTTGGAATTGAATGTAGGGTTCCAGATAGTTGAGGAGGCCCATGTCGTTTTCCTTGTCCACTGGAATTGACTTGAGACAGTTGTAGGCTATCGACGGAAGCACAAAAGCCCTTGTCGCCTCGGGCTCCGCCGACATGAAAGCCTCAGCCCGTGATTTTGCAATGGCACAAGGCGTGTCCTCTGTGGAATGTGGTAGTGGCGCCGTCGTTGTGGCGTGGTGGTCGTTGGCCACTGTGGTACTCACAGCTGCGGCGGCAGCGGTGCCAGAAAGGCTCAGGGCCCAGATGAGTGAACGCATGATGGGTATCGCAAGCCAGTGTCTGGGCTTCAATATGAGAAATGTGTATCAACAAAAGGTCAAAGGACTAATACGGTTGTAGTTGTTGGATCGCGAGTGACTTCTGGAATGAGTTTGTGGTTAATTATTCAGATTGAGAGAGGATTTCCCACGGCTCTTATACAGACTGTCAATCGGCCGAGAAATGTCCCACTCCCCGAATTCGGCGCTCTGCTTGGATTGACTCCACACCTTACCACGCTTGGGGAACAAAACCCACACAGAAAGCCTGGCATCTGGTGCGTGGTGGGCATCCGGGGCATCATCGCACAAAGGACTGAATTCGGGTAAGCGTGGCTCGAGTCTGCGCTACTGGCTTTAGTACACAGACGGCGTTGCCGTTGATGTTCATGAAAGGGCCCACCACGACATCATAAGCTCCAATAGGCTAACAGCATCAGCACTTGAAATACCGATGGGGTCTTTCTCAATCCTTCAAAGGATGGCGCGGAGGCTATTTGGGTAGGCACGTTCAGGGCGCAGAGCTTATGTCGGCAAGAGCCCGCCCGAAGGCGATGACAGAAGAATGCTCTCCTAGGCCCAAAGCACGAAATGGGCAGGCTTGTGGGTTGCGAGGTAGGCATATCCGGAAGTTCGTGTCGGGGAGAACTGGAAAGTAACGCAAAACCAAATCCGCTGGAATGACTTCGCTTAACCTACGCACCTAGCGTATGAGGGTTACTCTTGACACGACATAGGAATGCTTGAAATGCTTATTTCGTTGGCAGGGGGAGCAAGACACTGAGGAATGCGGTCCACTGGACTATGGCATTCACGCAAGACCGACGAAACGGTACTAGGCACCCCGAAAATGAAAACTGCCAGTCTCAACATTGTTGAACGGATGGAGAGGTGTAGAAGAAGGCCGGAGTTGGGCGTGAGATTTGCTTGACCCATAAGCGCACCTCCAAAAGCCTTGTATGGCAATCTACTCACCACCGTCCGTCCATAGATATCACCTCCGTGTTGGTGGAATTATGAGACTGTGATCTCGGAATTCTAATTGGTTCTCGGTAAATCCTTGATAACCTGGTAGCTCGCGAGTTGTCGTCCAGCAAAGCGCTTATTTTGAACTGATCCTTGACGTCAGACTGCCCCAACACCGCTCCAAAGTCGATGTGACAGCGGGCAAGCTCCTCGGCGGGCCCCATCGATGCTAAAACGCCAGGATTTAGCGCTGGCCCATCCCGCAATCGCTTCATCGAACGACTCGCGCCCCGGATATTCTGAGCTGGCACTGGCCGGCTGCCGATGAGACAACTCACCAACCATTAGTGGCGGTGGCTTACAGCGCCTCCCGCCAAGAGCTACGTTTCGCGTTTCGATTCCCAAATACTCTTGTACCTGAGTGCCTGCTGGCTATTGAGCCTTGCAACTGTGGAAAGGCTCGCGGAATGCACCTAATGCGGTAAAGCTGCAGCTAAGAAGACGCAATTGACGTAAATGGCGCCAGGCAGACGGGAACTACGGATATGCTCCGGGCATATGAGACATTGACCGGCTGAACGCTTGATTACCTCATTTTGTTTTTATTTTTTTTTTGAATCTTCTCTACGAAGGAGCCAAATCTGATCTGATCACTCCTTGACGGCTGGAACCATCTAGTGCCCAGATTTAAATCCCACGTGCCAATTAAATAAAGCATTGAGACAAATCACATGATGATGACCTTCAAAACTCGGCCCAGCAACTGCTGACAGAATGCTACTACATGCGCTTTTTTAGAGATCAAAAAGCAAAATAACATACAATACCGGGCATTCGCCGGTCGTCACCGACCCGACTACTACTCCAGCCCTCACTGGCTTATCTATGGGAGAGCGGACGGGATCCCGAGTTCTCCAGTGGGTATGGTCGTATGTGGTAGCTACTGAGCCTAGGTTTACTTATCATGGGCGTGGACTGAGGTCTCGTACGCGTTAGCACACAGATGACGGGCTCCTTAAGCTTAGCGGCCTCATCCCAGGATATCAATTGCGCCAGGTGAACCATTCCTGTAATATGAGCTGCTTTATCTTTAAACTCTAGATCCGAATCAGACGAAAATCGGACGTGGCCAAGTCCTAGCTATTAACACCTCGACTTGCCAACTTCGACTCCAAGTCAGGAGCTGGGCGAGACTGCAACCTTTTTGGTAAATCTGTTGGAATCGGAATGTGTCTCTATCAATTTTACTGCCTGCAGTTTGGATATGCTACGCTTTGGCTGATGGATTGTCCAGGACCCTCAACGTCACTGCCGGAAGATTCAAGTAGACGAAGAAAGATGTTTATTTTCTGCCATTGAAGTTACTGAGCAAATGGGCTCGTCAAGATCCTCAGCGCCAAAGCTCTCGCCCGCATCTCTCTCTTTTGTAACACATATCTTGGCTAACCCGCCTTCCGGGTGAAAACACGACACTCAAAGTCTGATTGATCCGAAGCCGCCGCTTAATCAAGACGTCTTTTCTTGGTCTCCTCCTGGATCGTCTTCGACACGCTCTTCTGGCATCTGATGCGTGCGTCAGGAAAGGTTCGACGAAGGCTGTCCTCCAAGTCTTTGACCTTTACAAATGAAAGCCCATTGTCGCAGCTGATAGTAAACGAGACCCAAGTGAATGCCTCCTGTTCGTAAGCAGGCTGAGCAGTAAACTTCGGTTTGTCGGAGTCAAAGGCGGGGACCTTGCTCTTGGAGTCTTCGGGAGATGCAATGCTTGTGCGGATGGGTGTGATATCGGGCTCAGCGTCTGGTATGTGGTGTCAGTGAGGGTAGCTAGGGATGGAAAATCAGAGACAAGACTGACCGATCTCGGACTTGATAGCTTTGGGTGTGGAGCAGACATTGACGGCCGTGTTGCCTGCGGCAATCGGCGCGGAATTCAGAGTGGGAGCCATGATCTTGGCGTGATTCGGACGATCTTGGTAGACGTTTGGATGGGTTAGACTGGCCAGGCAAGATCGTTGGAAGCTGAAGGAGGAGGGTCGCAGTAGAATTGGGAGCGTTAGAGAGGATGCGAGTGGACAGAAGAGCGCGTCCGAGGGCGGAAAAACGGTCGGTTTCGAGTGGGAAATGGTGAGGGGGGGTTGACTGAAGGGGAAGGTGTTGGGAAGGAAGAAGATTTCCATTGGGATGGGCGAGGTTGAGAGGGAGGCACGGTCGCTGATCACGTTCGAGGACACTGGGAAGGTGCTCCTGGAGAGAGACGCAGCTTCTGCAAAAGAAGCCGAAGGTTAGGCAGGCACTTTCTCGGTGTACCTCGAGGGAAAATGCATTGTGGGAAGGAGCCAGTCCGTCCCAGATAGCTCTTGCCGAAAGTTCTCATCGCATGGACGACTTCTGGTGCTCTCATCAATTGCATCTACCCTCATATCACGGCTTGCCTGTGTGACTTCGCGCCGTCGCGCTCGACTGTGGCCTCATTATTAGAGTCTTTCATCGGGACAGCCTGCGTTGGTTTTCGTCACAGCCATTTCCATGGCCCGTCCCCATTGTCAGTTGGATGAAGGCCTTTCTGGGTCTTCCAGATCCCACTGGATCTTAACAGGTGCAGTGCCATCGAGCCAGCAGTCATTTTCAAGTAACGAGTGCTGGCCAAGAAGCCGCTTCGCCGTGGCCGAACAGCAATTCCCGAACTGGGTACAGACAGTGGTAATTGTTATCGAAGGAAGCCAGTCGAATTTACTACGTTTACATTCCATGCCCTCTCTGTAGCATGCTATAAGCCACAGCAAGTGTCGTGAATACATTCGTCGTGGTAATGTGTCCCTCGCTTTCGCTCCATATTGTCCTCTCTTTTACGAGCCAGTCGACAAGTGAATCAACCGCCGAACCACAACCATTCCCAAACAGAAATGCCTCAAATACCTCCCGAACATCGTCACCACTCTCAACGCGGGGTAGATATTGACGCGGACCGCCCAGCCTCCGTACCGCATCGTTAAAAAGCCCAGGTTCATGGAGCATAAAGTATGCTACAAGAGAAGTGACAAGACGTCCGGCCTGGCATCCATGCTTCTGGCCCTCCTGTAGACGCTCCATGCGCCCTCCGTTGCTGAGATCGCGTGAGCAGAAAGGCGGCCCTGTCGGAGCCCAGCATGTATAACAACCAACTCGTGGCGGAAAGCAGAACTTGTCTTTCAGGAGACCACGTAAGCGTTCGACCGACTCGGATCCTTTTGCTAGTGGGCATCCCGCCTTTGGGTGCTCGGCGCTGCTGAGAGGGGTGTTGGGATCGGTTCGCGAAGATGTGTAGCAGTACAGACATCTTGGTCGGGCTTTCTCCGGGTTGAATAGGAAACAAGCGTGGTTAAAAACACCCAAGGCGTCTTCCAGCGTTACACTATTCAAGATCGAATGTGGGTGGTTGCCGTCAGTACCAGAGTCAGGCCTTGCTCGCTTTCGACAAGATTGAGGTGACAGGGACGGTGCACTAGCACTTGCTTGGTGTGTTCGGTATTCTGTGACCGAGGACCCTCCGTTTTCCATGTTTTCGGGAGGCAGATTGTTTCGGACAGTCAAGTTGAAAGTTTGACAGTGCTTTTGCATGCAAAGGTCGCAAAGTGCAGGTCCGTATTGCTCGAGACACGTTGGAACTTTGATGCCAATGAGATAATTGGTCAGGTCCTTGCGTCGGCAACTGCCTCGAAAGAAATTGAACAATGCTGGGTGAGATGTTGCCATTCTACCCACACTGTCTGACAGATAGATGCTTGTGATACGTGCTGGACCATCAGGCTCAATCTGCAGTGTCAAGGGTATCGCGCACTCAGGATTGTCGTAGTTGATGACGAGCGACACGTCTTGAAGGTCAAGTGCCGTCATTTGTTGTGAAAAAGCGAAAATGGTCTGCTTTTGGGAAGTGCGCCATGCATGGAGTCTGCGGCGTCGTTCTTCTAGAGGGTCTGCCGAGTCAAAATAATGACACCCGTATTCAGCAGCCAAGGCGATGGCCTGAGAATGACTTGCGGTCAGAACGACAGCAAGCTGCCTCCCTTGAGCTTCTCTCGTAGCGGAAGATTTGGCTGCAGCAGCGATTGCCGCGTGAAAGTGATTGAGAGCGGTTGAAAGGCATTGTCGCATCAGAAAAAGGCTTCGGCTCTCCACCGCGCTATAAACCGTCTTCGAGTTGTTTGTTGGAAGACGAATGCACTCATAGTCGGCTTTGACATCGTATTGTCTGCAGAACTCAACGACTGCTGATGGGGGCAGAAGGCGTGTTATGAGGACCCTTGTCAGTCGGCAGCGGCGCTCAAGGTAAAACTCAAGGGCGGCTATCATTCCGAATTGACCGTACTCGGATTGACCGTAATGACAGTCAAACGTCGGGTAGGAGAGCTCTGAGTTCTCGACGATGATGGCGTTGACAAGCCAGCTCCGAACAAAGTCAAGGAAAGAAGGGTCGGGTATAGTTGAAGGAGAGAGTACCACACAAGTCCCGGCTTGGCCTTCCAGGAGCGAGGGCATCTGCCGGCAGACGTTCCAATCGATGGCATGATACCCGGCGTCTTCCAGCGTGCGCACAGTGTCGACGTGACCGGAGGCATGCTGCGTCACCACAAGCGTGATGCTCTTGGGCGAAGTGGTCCAGGGTCTTAGGGATTGCTTGCGAAGCACGCATTTGAGGTCGGTGGCGACAAAAATGGTGTCGTGCGGCGGCTGGGATCCGTAGTCAGCCATGCTCGAAAGAGTATCGCAGGCCCTTGGTCGAGCTTCGGCTGGAATTTGAAGACTGCCCGGTGTGAATAAAGGGAGGCTCGGTAATTGAATTCATGGACGATGGGGATTGCCTGAGGTAGGTAGGTAGGTAGGTAGGTAGGTAGGTAGGTAGGTAAGGTAGGTAGGTAGGTAGAGATAACGCCCGTGTGGGAGAAGTTGCGGCTGCTGGGAAAGAGCACTTTGATCTTCAGACCGGCAAAGAAGGTGCTGGCTTGCTGAGAGGAAGGCACCTGCTTGCCGTAGAGAAGAGTTTGTTTTACTACCTAGGTAGGTAGGTGCCAAAAAGGAAGGCACAGGGGGTGGGGGCTTTTACCAGTCGCAAGATTCCGCATTTCGCAGACTCCAGTGTCTCTGGAAATATACATGTCGTGTTAGGTAGGAATAAGTGATTGTATACCTGCAGAATGAGTCGGTTCTATATATGATAATCGCAGGTATCTCCAGCCGAGCGTGGAAGGTTTTGGTTCACATGTGCATTTACCTTAAGGTAATGCAATATGAAATGTGGGGTAAATTTCGGTCTGCGTCCAGTGACGTTCCATCGCGCGGGGGCACTGGGACAGTGTCTGCGGCGGGTCGTCGGTGACTCCCTCAACACTTCCATCTCTCCTCCCTACCTAGTATGTAGGTGTTCAACAAGCAACACCTCCTGATTTCTACCGACCGACGAGACGTCAACCCATTGACAACGAAACTTCCCTCGTGGATGAGTGCATAATGGAGGCTGTTGACCCGGGCTTCGTCCAGGAACTCCATGCCGACTTGGCGCGCAAATACAGAACCCACGCCGCCAAGCTCGAGACGGCATGGCGTTCTTTCGACAAATCGCAGCGAACACGATGCTTGAAAGCTGGAGCAGCAAACGGTGACATCTTGCGACACCCGTTGGACACGAGCCTCGGCAACGTGTACAAATTCATTCCAGAGTGGAATATCCGCGACCTCACCGAACCCGACTCCGACCTCCTCTTGGACCTTTTCAAACACCGCGCCACTCTCTCCCTAGAGGAGCAATACTTCCGAGGATTGGATGGTAGCGACGGCGACCACGACCATATTCTTACGATGATGAGAACCAAACGACTGCGCCACGTCGCTTCCTTGGAGAACTGCTTCACTACGTTCATGGATAGCAGAACTTCCAGATACGGGCGCTCGTTCCGTCTTTTACGCGATATCGATGAATGTTTGTCGGACCTGGAACCGGCATTCCGAGCAGGTGTTTGCGTCCCTCAGTCAGTCGGCTAACTCATCTTGTAAAGGCAATTGTACATGCTGCAGTGCTTGAACATCGTAGTCGAAGATGTTCTAGAAATTGACTCTCGAACCCGGAATCAGAGCCAGCGACCAAGGAAAAGCAGTGACGACGCAACACTGCAACACTCAGCAACCTCGCCAAATTATCTGTGCAAGATGTACCCACCAAAGTTGCAATGCCAGATATCGCCGCAGACGCCCGCGACCGGAGCGCAACACTCCTAGAACGGGTAGAAATGTTGTCAGCAGAGCCCGTTGTTCTCGCTCATGCCACGAACATGGCTTTCTTCAGCCGCACAGGTCTTGTCCCTGACGAAAAGGGCCGCAGTCTTCCTGTACACACCGACAAGCACATCAGCGGCGCCGTTTTCGAAGCCGTTCATGGCGAGGTCCAAGCCGCGGCAATCTGGGCCTACATTACCCGCCTTGTCGAAGCCCTCGAGGTGTCGGACCGCGACAAGACGTACCGCGCCCTCATTCTTCAGGAGCTTTCAAACGCGTGTCAGTTGGAGTACGAACGCACACAGGCTCTGTTCCGGCGTCATGTCGCCACCGGCGCTGGCCCCAAACGATTCAAGCGCATCTCCAATGCCTACGACAACGCAGGCAACGCGCGTCTCGCCATGAAGGGCAAGCCCGAAGACCTGACGAGAAGCGACCCCTTGTTCAGCTACCTTCTTCGCCTCTGTCAGCCTAGCACCGCACCCTTCAATGCTACGGACTGGATGAAAAAGCTGGGCGATCTGTACACGGCCCATCCAACGGAGCGTGAAAGACTGGACGAACGCCAAGCTGACGCGCTCTTCGACCTGGCCGTCATCGTTGGTTTCGTTCAGGATCTGTCATCTGCTGTTACCCTTCCATCCTGTTCAAGCAAAAAGGGACGAGCGTTCGTCAAAAGATCGCGAGAGTTGGAGGCAGAGCTGACGTCTTTGAAAACCGAAATCGACCTGCGTGACTACGTCGTGCCCATCGACAATCTCTTGGAACCCGGGATGGCCGAGGGAGCTCTCGCAGCCCTTGAGGAGTTCGTGGTGGCTAACGCCGGTACAAGGATCGGTTTTCTCTACCAGGATCTCATCACTGAGTGCTTCGCTGACCTCGAGAGTCGATATGCGCAGATGAAGATCGACAAGGCAAAGAACACACTACCCGCAGCTTGCATTGACTCGGCCGTCGCTGAGCCCAAAGAGGCCATGATTAGTCGTCGGAAGGAAAAGCTGAAGACGCGACCGTCCCAAACATCTACTTACGAGCTGAGCCCCCGACATTCCGTGACCGCAGAGCAACCACAGCTTTGCGCATCACCGGAGACCATTCAGGTCAGCGCGTCAACTGCTGACTTTTTTGCCAACTTGTTCTCAAAGTCCCAAGCACGGAGATCGACAACTTGGACATCGTTCGAGACCGCCATGGCAGAGCTTGGCTTCTCTGTCTACCCTCGGTACGGGTCCGTCTACACCTTCCGGCCCCCCATGCAGTTCAAAGTCGAAAGGCCTTTGACCATCCATCGCCCGCATCAATCGCAAATTGAGGGATACAGACTGCTCATTCTTGCACGGCGGTTGAATCGGACGTACGGATGGAGTCAGAAAACTTTCAAGCTTCAGTGAGGGCATTGGAGTTGGTGGAGCCCCAGGATTGATACTACGGGGGCGGAGAAGGACACTAACTAAATTGCAAAGGAATACCAGGGTCGAGGCTTCACTCGTTGGCATTGCAAGGTCTTCTGAACTCCGACAATGTGTGAGCTTGAGTTGAGAAGGGAGAGGGGGGGTCCAACACAGACCAAAAGAGATTGGCTGCTGAAAAAGAGAACCAACAAGATATAACCAGTAATGAGTCCAGGGTTTATCATTTCAACTCCCAGTAGCACCACGTTTCCAGATCTTTGGCTAATAACCAAAGCACTGCTCCCTTGCCGTGTACCCGTGTCAGCCGCACTCCGTTCATCTCACTACTCGACAAATTTACGGCCGATCACATCTAAAAGCCTCGTCTCCTCCGGCACTGGCGGAGCCTTTTAGACAATGTTGCCCACCGGCTAGGTTTCCTTCTGAACTCTATACTGAGGTACAGGACCAAGTGTCGCACTCTTCTATGGAAAATCGTCGGGCGTATTCTTTCGAAAGGTGCTCTGCGAAAGGCTGTTGGCATATGCTGCCGTTGCATTCCATACGGTCCAACCTAGGGGCTATTAACACTACTTTACCGTGCCTTCGGTCGCAGCAATATTCGTCGCAAGACTTAATTAATCATTCACATGTGACTACCTATTTGTCCGTGCCTGAGACTGCTGCTCACTCAAACACCTTCATCCAATTCATTAAATCTTCCCAATTTATGCATTGATGCTCAGTGCCAAAGCCGGTGACACCATTGAGCGTTGTGTTTGCAATTTCAACTGTCAAATCCTATTAAAGGCGTCAACTAGAATTCTCTCATTCGGATCAAGACTGTCGTGTATGACGAAACCTACCGGTTTGCACATGATGGCCTGGCGCAAAAGATCAAAACAGTGCCCCAGGTGGTACATGTCGTGCGCCTCATTGATTTCTGTGGTCTTGTCCCGTCTTCCGTGGTCTGATGATGCCGTGCTCGACTTGTTCTTGCCTTGGTTCATGATATCTGGACGCGTTTCGTAGAGCGCCCTACGAAGCATGTCAAGGCAGTGGATTTGATGAAATACAGCCAGACAGCTCTCTTTCGGTGCAACGCTCGGGTGTGTAAAAAAGCCGCCTCGTTCAGGGAGGAGTGATGACCAAGCATTGTCGACCTTTGGCGATGGAGGCATCGCATAATTTAGATCAAGGAGGAAGGTTCGGGGGGCGGTTTTCACTGCCGTATTGTCAGTTTCAACATGCCGACATACTGCTATTGCTTTCAGCATTATCTCATTGACCCACAAAGCATCTCGCCTCGTAGGGGCTCTTCGCCGTATAACGCACTGCCGCTGTTGAGCCGGGAGGCGTTATTGCTGACTACCGCGACGAAGACAAGGAGCAGAGTGTAAATGATGTGCGCCTTTCCACGATCCCAATTCCGCTTGACCCAATGTCGTTCATGGTGTTGGCCCTGTGTCTCTTCTTGCGCAACATTTGAATATTGATGAGAATCAAGCCAAGGTGCCATGGCGGCGCTTCCAAAACGTCGATGAACAGGTAGAGGGAGGTGGACAGGCTTCGGGTAATTGCGATAGACGATAGAAAAACAATCTACCCGAAAGTTTTGCTGACTTTCACTTGCACCGTGGCAGGTGAGGGGAAGAAGATGCAGTCGGAAACTCAATGCGTAGAGTTGGAGGCGAGGATTTGTCTAGTGAAGCTTGATCTTCGAAAATGCGAATCCTTCTCATAAACTTCCAGACCATGCAGACCATGTTTGGAATCGTTTTATTATATTTGCACCAAATTACACGGCAAAAACTAGTGAGAAGTGGACACTCATGGATTCGGTGGCTAATACAGCCAAGCTTTCCACGTTCCGTCATTTTCGGGTGGTGAAGCTTCCTGTCGATCATACAGTCGCAAGGATTGGGCTCCGAACGTGGGGTAGGTGAGCATGCCGATCATCCGTACCCATAGTGTCAAAACGATGGGCCAGGTTGTTCGCAGGATCATTGATTCCATGTTCATAGACTTTATTTGACCGATCAGTTCGTCGCATCATGGTATGTGGTTCAAATGACCAAATGGACGTGATGCGTCGCAATTCTAACGCTCGCACCTTTCGGAAGCTTCAGCGGGACCCGGCCGGGCAGATAAGCGGGGCTGAGCCAGTGTCCCGTCACGACCGCCCCCGGATGTGGAACTTCCAATTTGATCGCTCGGCCCGGTAGGTCTTGGTGCCGTCAATTTCCCGCAAATCTCTTGCTTGACGGCAAGCCAAGCATGGCCCATGTCGGCGGCCGCGGTCGCTTATCCGGAACCATGGGCGGGAAGACGACAAGATTGGCAAAGACTCCTGTCCATGATGTCGAGGCCACGGTCGTTTGTTTCATGCGACTTTCTCTTGTTCCCCTGGTTCCTCTATCGTATCACAGCAATATCTTGGCCCAGAGCATTCCCATCGCAAACACGGTGGGGTTCTCAACCACGTCACCCATGATTCCAGCCACGAACGAGAACAATTCTCCTCCACCTTCCTCCGCTCTTTGTCTACACATATAAGCGACCACAGTGATGAACCACAACGATAGCTGATAACACGCCACGAATGACAGAAACGTATGGGCAAGGGGCCCAGCTCGACGTACTGGCAGCATGTTTGAGAGCCCAATAGCACCCCGCTGTTCAATGGAAGATCCGGCCGAGCGTCCGAGTGCCACGCGTGTATGAGGCGTAAGTCCAGAGATTGTGGCCGCGGGTGATATGAGTGCTGATCGCTCCTGGATCTTATACGATGCAAAGCGGATTGGTCCGCCCCGGAAAGTGTTCGTTACGAGAGCATTGGCCGTGGTGGTCTGGCTAGGCCTGGGGCCCGGTCGGATTGATCCGTCTTCACTATCAGTGGAGAGCTCAATTACCCTGACCCGTCCGTTCGGTCTGTTTGTGCGTGACGACGGGGAGGAGAGTGTTTGGCGGGTTCGCAGACGCGATTGTGTGAGTCGATTCTGCTGGGACGAGGGTCGTTGTGGCATTGCAACGGGAATTACTTGGGAGGGTGAAGCTGCCAAGATGGTATGAGGATTGGGCGACCGAATGAAGAAAGACAGGCGTTTATGAGCTTCCCAAGGGTCAACATGAATATTGCTGATCCTCCATCATTACGCATCACCAGAAGAGCGGTGAGTTGGACATTTGCCGGAGTATGCCCACATGTCTTGGTGTTCATTGTCTGAGATGAGACAGAGTGTTTGACACGGGCCTAAGCCACGACAATCAGACACCCAAGGATCCAATTACAATGAATGAAAACTTAGTGACAAAGTTCGCTGTGAATGGCATTCAAGTCATAGATTAGGTTGAGTAGGTGTTGAAAGACTAAAGGACAGACGATGTCGTTTCATAGATCGATAGTGAAACCATTCCATCAGGTAGTTAACCCATTTCCATGGAATCAAGAATTTCAAAGGAACCACTTTGGGTAGATTTGCGATGGAATGGTCGCAGTATTAATCCCTGGCCCTTTTCATTCGCTCGCTTGTGGTTCAATTTCCGTCGCATCTGCATGTACCCGTTGACGGTGCCTTGATGTTTTTCGCTGTGAACCACTCAGTGCGGAGCTAGTGTTCCTCGCAAATTACCCGAAAGATGGTCATCTTCAACGGGTTAAATGAAAAGCAACACTACTATGCGGTCCTTCGGCGGATCTTGACCCAGACTGCCACCATCATCGGTTCCGAGATGTCAAGACTACGAATTACTCTTCACTGAATAATCAACAAGTGCCGTACGAATCAGATATCCAGCGAGTGATGCTTTCGAGGCAGTTCGAGAATTCAGATGGAACGCTTGATACAGTATTGTGCAGGGAAGTGGGAGGTCGGCTATTGTAAGGCTTCCCAGCAGTTAAAGCACACTTTGCGTACTTGAACAAAAGGGCGCTGGACTTTGTGTGTGATGTAACCAATGCTAGGAAGTCAATGAAGATGACTTTCAATCATTCTAGCTCTACGCAAGCCGAGCCAACACCGAAATGAACTTGTCCTGATAGAGTAGCCCCTATTCCTCAGCCAGCAAGTACCAAATACATGAGTCACAGTTGACCCCTAGCCGGTTGGCGTTTCTGTCGCCATCCAAAGCCCATTGTTCGGATTTTCATCCGACCTCTCTACACTATTCGAATTCGTAAGCCTCTCACGGTTGAAACCAGCTCGAACTGTTTTTCCGATGTATCGCAAAACTTGACGAACATGCGCACCCTATGCGAGTACGGCTGCCAAAGTGCATGGAACCGAGTTCCCAGAGATTGCTCCATGGCCCGAAGTCTCTTCGCGCTGCTTGGAATGTGGTGATTCAATGCGTTGCTGGTCCGGTTGCGGCGCTGTAATTTCGGGCCTCTGCAGTCCTCGTCAAGGATAATCTCTTTGAGCGCGAGAATTGCCGCCATTGGATTATGGTATCTGGTGTCGCGTCCACCAGCAAGAGCATAGATGAAGGCCTGAGGTCGCATTCTCAGGTGGATGTTATGGAATGCAGGCTGTAGATAGGCTAATTGCGCAACGAAAGGGGCAACTCCTGGCCCTGTTCGATGGTTGATAACCACGTGGCAAGAGTCAAAGGTATCAACACCTGGGAGCACTACGGCGAGAGCGAGTGGTTTGCCACGGTGAAAGACTTCAAAGTCTGTTAGAAAGACTTTCAGCACAGTCTTTCTGAAAAGCTGATTGATTTGGGATACGTCTCGAATCATCTTGAAGCGTAGCGATGCGAGACGTCTTTGACGGAGGCTGAGGTTGAAATTTGGGCTTGTGTCGTGCCGGGAATCATAAGTCGCATTCCACGTCAATGGCTGAGCAGAGATCTCGGCATCATCTACCATGGTCTGGGCAATGAGAAGGACGACCTCGAGAGGGAGACACTTTGGCGACGTTTTCCCTGGTGTATTATTTAGGTGCGAACATTCTCGATGAAACAAACGGGCTGATCTTCGGCAAGCCATGGTTGAGAGGTCTGTTGTGGTCGATACTCACAAAATGCTGTGTTGTACGTCTCTCAGAGAAGATTCTCTTCAACTGTACAAAAGTGGATTAAGTATGCCAAATTCATTTTCCGCTCATGGAGTCTTGATCCACGCAGACCATCCTAGAAGATTCTGGGAATATGTGGTGTTGCAAAGAACGTCAGCATGCACTCCGATTGACGGCGGTTGTAGGCGACTAAAAGGGAGGTTTCAAAGGCTAGTTACACCAAAGACAGTGCGGACAGCCCGTCTTCATCTACACCGCGCTGGCTCTGTCTCTGTCAAAGCCACAAAACATCAGAGCCTTTCCATCCGATTCGCAACGGTTTGTCGCGAAGCATCTTGCTCTGACGTAGTCGACAAAGAATGTGTCTGGGCGGCCGGTATGTATCATATCTCTGGGACCTTTGCGATCATTACTCGGTTGCCAAGTCCGGTCTTCTAGGGCGAGTACACTTATCAGCTGGCTGACCCTTTACCGAGATTCGACCAGGAAGTCTGGGCCTGTTCCGGGAGATAAACGCCAACGACATCATAAGGAACTATCCTACCTTCGAGTTAGTCTAGAGCATCATCCTCGTAATTTCTTAACAACTACTTGACCAGCGTTGCATCGCTTCTACAGGCCTATGTATGCTACATCGTAAGGGAGGCCAACGCGGCAAGGTCGCTCTTGGCTATTCAGGGGTCCGGAATGCGAAGCGCGGAGTGCGAGATGCGAAATGCGAGGGTGAAGATGTCCAGTAGCAAGCACACACCCATATCAAGCACCACGCAGATTAACATCCATCAAACTGAAATGTACTCATCTAGTACAAATACCTTCTCCTGCTGAGTAACTTCGTCTTTCATAAACCATATTCTGAAGACTCCCTTACAACACTCGCTTGCAATGTTTAGTCTTGAATTATAAACCAGAACTTTGATCGCCATCGTTTCCACCCCTTCTACGCATCGTTATGGCTCACACAACCATTCCCAGATGCAGTCATCGGCCTAGCACTAGCACGCTGCGAAGGTGGCAAATCGACCGTTTCGCTGGAGCCTTCCAGCTGTTCGCCGACGCTTTGATTGGTTTATCTGCGCCTTGACAAACCGTTGCTTTTGACGACCTTGGTGCCAACCAAGAGTTTGGCAGCAGTACCCTGCAACTTCTCGAATCTCGAGCGTCTTCGATCCGCGAGATGAAGATGACTAGCAGCATCGCCTCGCGTGAGGGCCAACCGGTCGTCGCCATCAAGCCCACAAATCCGGACAATATTGTCTTCGTCTCGACACGCTTCCATCCTCTGTTTGAACTTGAGCCCGTGGGGGGCTGCTTCCTGACCTACACGCTTGACCGCGGAATTACCTGGAATAACGTCACGGCGAATTACCCTTTGGGAACCGCTCCAAAGTGCGGCGAACCACAGGTCTTTGCCGACGCCAATGGAACGTTCTACCTCCTAAGCAACCAAGTTTTCTCCGGCTTAGAAGACAACATGGCGGCCCATCCACAACTATCAAAGTCCGTCGATGGAGGCAAGACGTGGAGCGTCCCATCTGTGACGCCGCTTCATATGCAAGGTGCGACAAAGCTGCGGGTTGATGTGGCTACAGGAAAGGTGTACGCAAACGGCGCCTCGTCTTGGGAGTATCCAGCAGCTGTGTCTGTCAGCTCTGACGGTGGCGAGACTTGGGCCGCCTTCAACCAAATCCCCGGTCCCGTCGATGTTTGCCTAGACTATCAAATTCCTGACCTGCCTCCCATCTGTGGATTTCCCGGCAGATCGATTGCAGTACACGATGGCATTCTGGCTTCGGCTGCGGAGGGCTCAAATGGCCACCCAGAGTTGTACGTGAGCCGTGATGAGGGCGTGACATGGACGACGTCTCCCTTGACTGATAGCCGAGGAAACCTTGTGGCGAACGGCACGGGCCCGATGCTGGCTGTCTCTGGCATTGGTCTCCCCAGTGATCCGACGCCATGGGTGTCCGCCGACCCTACCGCAACGGGTCGTTTCGCGCTCATGGTCCCCCGCGACCTCACGCTAGAGATTTATATCACGGATAACGCGGGTCAGAACTTCACTAGTCCGGCTGTCATTCAAACTCCTGACGCGCAGCGTCCTGCCTTCGACTTCGGCCCAAATGACCTACTTGGCGTGATGTGGCGCACTAACTCGTCGGGTGTCCTCGAAGTTTACTCGACGGTATCCTTTGACGGCGGACGCAACTTTGTCGCACCAATCAGGGTTATGGCTCAGTCACAACCTGTTGGTCAAAATGGACAGTCAGGCGATCGAGCTTCTTTTGTCTCGCTCACCGATGCGTATGCTTACGTTGCCTGGTCTGACGGCCGCGATGGCCTACTGGATGTTGTTCTTGCTGAGGTACCCCTAGATGTCTTTCAAGCCATGGCTTAGGTTACCTACATATCTCAAAGTATCAGAAGTTGCATTATGGCGGCGTTACTTCTGCGCAACTGTGAAGAGGGGTACGTGAATTGGATGAGCGAAATCAGTCTCCTCTCACTGGCCGGAATTATCAAATATCACAGAATTGGTTCCTAGAAAGAGTCAGCTGAAAGCTAAAAGCTAAAGCTTGATAATTGTTCTTGAAGCTGTCGAACTCTGGTATGAAGACATCCCATGGCTCTACCGCCCACGCCTCTAGGGTCCTTGAAGCAATCAGTACTCAAATCACTATTCGTCATATCATGATAATATATATCAGTTTCTATGCCATGTACTGAGGAGTCGCTCATGTGATATACAGAATATTTGTCACACGATGACTTGCGGTAACCCCGCTTTCCTCCTCCCCTATTCTGCTAGCCAATCAGCCAAGGCAGCCAGCAAGCGGCATCGTTCTCCCCGACCATCCTCCCATTTGTCCCCATCCACAATATCTAACATGGTCTTCATTGGTGGGTCATTGTCGCTGCCAGGTGCATAACTGGTGATTTGTAAAGTGACCATGCCGTCAAAGGAGGACTGCTTTTCAATCGGCACACCGCCTGTGGTGTTCGTGTTCAACATCTGGGCAACACCACCTCCATCCTTCTTCCATTGAGGCCAAGCAGTGATGTTTAAGTCAGCACCGCGCAGTGTTGGGGCTCCGTGAACAATGAAGTCGCCCCATGCGACCTGCAAACCCCGTCGAAGGGGCGCCGTGATGGATGTGTTAGATGTGTTCACATCCGCGAGAAGTACATCAGTGGTACTTCCAGAGCCCACGTCTAGACCATGGTACGCAGGCGGTACGCTAAACTGGTATCGCCATGCCTGACCTCCAGGCTTAGATGCGTATGCGTCTGCGAGCCAGTGCGATGGGCACATGAACGTGGCTTCTGCGTAAAAGTTGTTGGCTACTTGCTGCCAACCCGTGGCATAGTTGGATACGGTTGTGGCGAAAGGCGAATCAAGGCCATTAGTTTGGAAACCTGGGTCAGTGTTGTTCGCGTCCTTCGAATTTACTGTGAGGAATTCTTCGTGTTTCTGAGTGTATGTCGCAAGAATATCTGTGATGTTGCTTGTTGCCAGCTTGGGATAGGTCGTCTGCAAGAACGATACAAAGCCTGCCTGGGATGTAATGTTCTGCGGGGTGAAATACGGACCCTCGTCTGCAACATTGCTGGTGAGCAGATTTACGCCGTGGGCCTTGGCCTTTGCGAGTTGATTCGGAGGAATGTCCTTAACGAGTTTCCCATCAATCACTGGCCCCCATGCCCACTGCCCGTAGCGACCCTGTGTACTCACCCAGTCACTCGCATTTTGAAGAGTGACTGAGTCGACGTTTTGCAGGCAGGAAAAGATAGAAGTGGAGTCTTTCGTGGTTGTGCACCCAACACGCTCAGCCAGACTTTGGTATTGCTTTGTGGGGCGAGCGCCATCGAATTGACTGCAATGCTTGCTTCAGACAGGTTGCCTCATGCCTCAAAAGTTGAAAAGTAAAAGTATACTTACGGCTGAGTTGCCATGTATGGACTGCTTGCAATCACACCTCTGAACAGACCATCTGCCTCATGCGTCGTAGCCAGATTTAGGATCGCTCCAGCTCCGGCGGATTGTCCAGCTACCGTCACTTTTCTTGAGTCACCGCCGAACTTGCAGATGTTTTTCTTAACCCAACGTAGCGCATACACCATGTCATGCAAGCCGGCATTAGGAGTGCCGTTGGCCGCAACTTCATCCGATGATAGAAAGCCAAATGCTCCCAGTCGATATTGGATCACGACAGCGATGTAGGTGTTGTTGTTGGTCGCAATCTGAGTAGAGAAATCAAACGAAGCCGCCGAGTCAAGGCTGTAACCGCCGCCGTGGATCCAAACGATAACAGGCAGGTTCTTGGCATCTGCAGGGGCAAAGACGTTCAGGAAGAGACAGTCCTCGTCACCTGTGAAATTGAACGATTTCAAAGAGGCTTCCTCGGATGCGGTCTTGGGATACTGCAGAGAACGGCGTGCCCATGGGCAACGGGGCGGATCGGACGTAGCAGACGTGATCTCACTATTGTTGCCGGACTTGTTGCTGCTCTCTGGTGCCTGAGGTAGTTGCCATCGAAGGGCACCTGTTGGAGCAGCCGCGTATCGAATGCTAATACATTACGTCAGTTTCTGTCTAGATATCAAAAATTGCCATGTGATTTCTGTATCACTTACCCTCGGAAGATGTTGAGATTCAAGGTCGAGTTATGCGTGCCCTGGTATCGGGCGTAGGAAAGGTCAACCGTGGGTCGGCTCAAATCTTCTGCTGCGGCCACAACCGGCAGAAGCGCGATCAGCCCCGTAAAGAGCCTCATGATTTCTTGAATATCCAGAGAATTCAATTGCAAGAGGTCGGGTTGAAACTTGTCTGGACGTGAGGCGTCTCGTATGCCTAAGCGTGAGTCAAGAAACAAACGTAATAAACAGAGAAGACACCGGCGACGCTCATTGATTACTACTGACCAATAAGTAAGGGACTTGGAATTGAAGAAAGTAGTGGAACTCACAACAGTTATGTCCTCCTTCTGGGACTCGAATGGGGTAGATCATAATTGACGCGTAAATTGACCGAATTAAGTTTAATTACCACCTCGTCCTTACCCCACTAACACAAGGTGAGTGCACTTCTCACGACTCGCGCGATGAACGTTAGACTTTCCGCGGCATATGTCAAGCGGGATTACGTTTGGTCCATAATCCCGACAGTCGTTACATCGCCAATTGGTCGTTGACAAACACCGCAACGCTAACACCGAAAGTCAAAATCGTCTGGGAACACATCTTTCGGTCGGCTCGGGTGAAGTCTCGGACTTATGTAACAGCGGTCCGCTGCTGAAAGTTGTAGTAAGTCGATACTCTCCCATTGGAACAAGACGAGCGACTATCATCGCGGCAAAACTAGATTGAGGAGGCCGAAAAAATGATGATAACATCGTGTGCAAGGACAGCCCGTGGCTGATCCCTCAGGGCTGGCGCATGTAACATCCCCAGTCGCTCGATCGGAAAGCCACACGAAGATATAAACATCGAATCTTGGTAGTGCAATGTATCAATCGTGGAGCGATTATCTTCTACTGCGAAGGCCGTAGTTGGTCGGGTGAAAGGTGGCTGGGAAACATCTGACTGAGATAAAAACCATCGTGTCAGCAAGTGGATCAGGGCGATATACAGACTGCCTAACGGATTCCACCCTCAATCCAGAATGTAAGCCTTGTCGTGATACTGATAAATTCTGTGCGAGAGTGAACATGGTGTTTCCAGGTGTACTAAACCCTTCGTTGTGATACGGCAAGCCGCGTGCATATGCTAGGTTCAGAAATGCAGATGCAATCAGAGTCGGTCTTTACAATTTGACGTCCAGTTCAAATATTATTAGAACCCAAAGCATTGATTGGTGATTGCGTGTGCTCTAGACATTGACGATGCTGACTTTCTTAGCCGAGTTTCACACGGTTATAACCATGCTTTTCATGACCGATAACTGGCCAACGGGCCGACAGAGAAAGCTGTTTTTAATCGGATGTCAAGGCCACCTCCACTACTCAGTATCTACAGGCACGCGTCGCAGGAATTTGCAAGTGTCGTGCTAACGCATAAGCCTGATAACACCACTGAATGTGCTGCAAAGCGCGAGAACAACATGACATCCGCTCAACAGAATCGTGGTCTCTGACAACCACAATTTGACTTCCTTGAAGCCGTTCAGATTGACGGAGAATTGAAAACGAAATGTAATTGCGAAATTCGCAACAGGCTCCATTTGTTGATCATGTAGCCTGGCGTGAATTATTTCAGTATCCACGAGATTAGAAAGATCATAATTGATTGCTTCGTGGCGGAGAAAGACAGCTTGCTTGGGTCGAAGTTAAGTAGGTATTGACGACCATTCAAGATTTAAGACATGGTTACCAAGATGGTAATTGTGGCGAATGTTAACGCAGTCCGTGTGTCTGCCCAGGAAACAATCACATCCACTCAACCGGAAAAGCCTAAATTTAAGCTTGGTGAGCAATCTGTAGTGGCTTACTTGATGCTTTTCAATCATTTTGTAGACGAACACTTCAGACGAAGTCGACTGGGTCGGACTACTCCTATCCTTTCGCTGTGTTCCGGGTGTAAAAGGATCACTGTGGGGCACCGAAACACCGCGCTGCTCAACATTGACGTTCGGACTTGTCCACCAGTATCGCCATGTGGTCAATGGTTATCCCGCCGGCGCTACCCCGCGGATCTGTTTCCATCCACCAATCCCAATGAAGGTTTTGCGACATAAAGTCAAACATAGAAATTCGTTGCGTAAATGAGTCTTGCTGCAACGCCTATGGTATCGTGAATACGTTTTGTCCACCTGGGCAAGGCCGGGAAACAACCGGAAATCCCTAACTTGAGGCACACCAAGGTGGACAACAAGAAGTCATTCCACAACATTTATTGGACCGATAGCGTGAAGCATTTCGGGATTGCCGACGCCTGTCGGCTTTGTACTGGTATATGATATTAGGGGGGCACCATCTACACCTCTTTGGAAAATTAACCACAACATACCATCGATTACATTGGCTAGAGGACGGTCATCATGGCATTTCATCCAAAGTCGGCTGCCTTGGCCGATATCGCGCGGGTCGCGTTTGTCGTCATGTCCTGCCTTTCTGCCGCGGCTGCTCAGCAGCCGGTTCAAGTAATGCTGGACGATGGCCCTTACTCTGGAGTCACAATGGCCGGGGTCAACAAGTTTCTAGGGGTTCGGTATGCTGCCCCTCCTGAACGATTCGCACCTCCAGCTCCTGCATCTATGACGCCCCACAGCGATGCGAAGGACGCGACCAAATTTGCTCCTTCTTGTATACAAGCTATTCCAGGTAAGGTGCCCATGTGGAAGGGGTCACGGCACTTTACTAATTCTAAAATAGCTCCCATTGCCGCCCAGATGGGCAATATGGGTCCGCAAAGCGAAGATTGTTTGTTTGTGAACGTCTTCGCCCCGTCGTCTCCTCCACCTCCCGAAGGAAGAACTGTAATGGTGTGGTATTACGGCGGAGGCTTCCAATTCGGTAGCGCCAATACTCCCATGTTTGACGGTTCAAGCTTCGCCCAGAATCAGGATGTGATTGTTGTGACTCCTAATTATCGGACAAGTGGTTAGTTCCCCTTCTTCAGGAACCCCTCCTGAAGTGGTATATGTAATGACTTTTCTTTCTAAACAGTCTTTGGGTTTCCGGGAAGCGTTGAAGGAATTCCTCCTCAGGCACGTAATGTTGGCCGTGAGTCTATTTCTCTCCTTTCCTCAAATGCATTTGCTAACTAAGAAAAACGTCATGGACCAGAAGCTTGCTCTTCAATGGGTTCAACGAAATATCAAAGCGTTCGGAGGTGATCCCAAGAAGGTCACCATCTTTGGTGAATCTGCCGGTGGAGCCTCCGTTGATCTGCTTCTCCTAACCAGCGGCATGAACCCTCCTTTCCGAGCAGCGATAACGGAATCCGGAACCTCGTACCTTGTCACAGCGCCACAAGCCGGTGGAGATATTGTTGGGTTGATGGCGGGCATCAATACGGGTGCGAGCATGCCAGGGAACTCTTTCAAAACTCTGGCCAAGGCTTTGAACTGCAATGGAGGCCAAGCCCTCGCTTGTGTCAAGGCAGCACCTGTGGATGCTATTGCCTCCGTGATCTCGAACGGACCCTT
Source organism: Colletotrichum tropicale (assembly GCA_027406125.1). Taxonomy (NCBI): domain Eukaryota; kingdom Fungi; phylum Ascomycota; class Sordariomycetes; order Glomerellales; family Glomerellaceae; genus Colletotrichum; species Colletotrichum tropicale. The sequence goes on along the minus strand of JANVYH010000009.1, from coordinate 4,259,678 downwards.
CAACTTCCCGCCAGTTGCCGACGGTGACACGAACGTTCCTAACTCTCCCGACGCTACACGATCCGCCGGTCGGGTCCCCAAGATACCACTGATGCTTGGCACGAACCTGAAGGAGGCTGACATCTTCACGATGATGAGGCCCCCACAGCCAGTGAATGCTTTCGTTGCTGCAACCTTTCCTGGTGATACAGCATTGCAACAGGCAGTTGTCTCTGCGTACCCTATCGGAGCAGGTACTCCATTCGCAACGGAAAAGGATGCCATAACTCAGATAGCTACGGACCTGGATTGGACTTGCAGCATTAGCCATGAGGCCCGTATATCCGCGCAGGCAGGCGTTCCAACCTGGAGATACCTGTTCAACTCCACCTCCTTCCCTCCAACACCCGGAGGCATTCTATCACGCCCGGTGCACGGCTCCGAGATTAGCTTCGTGTTTGGAAACTTGCCTCCACCCCCAGCGACGCCCGATCAGGCAGCTGCGCTCAGCAAATTAATGCAGACAGCATGGGCTAGCTTTGCGAAGAATCCAGCCAACGGGCCTGGTGTTCAAACTTGGACACAACACACTGGGATGCCAGGAGCCATGGACTTGGCTAATCTGGGTGGAGTTGTTGGAAATGGGGTGGCCATGGTAGATCCGCGCACAGTTGATAGTCGGTGTAACATCTTCGATAAGGCGTACGCTGCCGCCATGACGCCGTCTTGAAGTTCTATAATCAATCAACCGCTTGAGTCTCAAGCACTATTTGTTTCATTAAGTGAACATCCCTACAATACGAAACTGTGCTAGGACTGTAGCTATAGACTGTAGCACAGTCCCCTGCGTCAGTTCAATCACTTCGCAGCCATGTCCAAAGAGAACTCGTTTATGGGGCTGGGTTAACAATGTCTGTAAATGACACTTATCCGACGTTCAAGGGCTTGGCGCTGAACAAACATCAGAGAAGCAGAAGGCCACCTCGTAGGGTAGTCTAGCTGGAGTTGTCTGCACGCAATGCGAGTGATGATCTTTAGCATTATGTGGACGACATGATGGGGGTATGGTTTGAGGTTTGAGTCAATAAAACCTTTCAAATAATTCATCAGAGTATCAGCTTGGGGTACGAATTTCCAGTACGTAGATGAGGTATTTACGGGCTTCGAAATTAGCGCATGAGACACCGCACTCACGGCAACTACTGAGCAGACCTGGCTTCTCTGGAACTATTGTAATGATCGTTCAGTAACTATCGTGCAAAATAAGTCTCTACTTGTGTTGATAGCTCCCGACCGCACTTCAAGCCACGGAAAAATACATCTAAGTTGTCTTTGCCCAAGGTCAAAATTACTCAGCACAGCTGAGTGCCTGAAACACCCCATAAAGCTTGCTTCCAAGCCTCTTCCAAAGAGGACCCGCTTGAATGCCCTTCCAGGCACGCTGGCGATCACCAGAAGCAAAGCCTCCCGGCTTCTGTACCGCGGATAGCCCCGCCTGCAGGTCCTCTGCATGTTCCAGCAGCTTCTTCTCGAACGTCTTGGAATATCCAATCAATGAAGAACGAATGCAATGCAAGTCGTCTCCAGACTCCAGATCGTGCTTTTCAAGGAACAAGTCGTCATCTTCCTCTTCCAGAAGGCGAAGGTGCACGAGGATCAAGTCTTTCAACTCGACGAGAACACCACAATCGGCACAAGATGGATACAGCTGGCGTTCGGCCTCCGAGAAGTCGCGGCAGAGAGCATGGCCGTGACTGTTGGTGTGCGGCCCGCAACGCCCGTACGCGTGGTTTAGCTTGGCATGCCAAATGGTACGAACGCAGAACTCGTCGTCCGAAACGACAGAGCAACCGTGCCCGAGCTTGCAGGCTCGATGGGCGGGGTCCGCGATCGCCCACTGTGGGGTGTTCTTGAACTTGGCTAGATTTGCCGTCGTTGGGAGAACATCGGCAACACAGAACTCACCACAATCACTGTGGCAGGGTACATTGCTGTGCAGGTGGGCTACCTCGATGATATGAAGAGCCATGCTGAGATACGATGTGCGGTATGTCTAGAGGACTTGGTGGAATAAGGTCCAGAGTGATGTTCGTCTAATAACGAAGGACCAATGCGGGATTCTGAGCCCTGCGGAAGGCTGGATTTTTGAAATTGATGATGGTAGACTAAGAGTCAAACCCATTGAGGATAGGTAACAATCTCATTTTATACAAAGAAGAGCTCCCCCGCGGCAGAGGGGCATCATATGACTGGGGTCTATCATTAAGGTCCTCTTACCGTAACCCATACCATGTCTCGACCGCCCGGAGACACAAGGATGTTCATTACCAGGATTGAGATAAAAACGCCGAGAAGGGAATCCTCATCGTTGACACGGACGCACCTGGTATGTTTGCTGTTTCTGGCGTTCTTCATATTGCACAGCGAATCGAGACGGTCACTTGGACTTAACAGAGGGCCATGGTGGTGTGGAGCAAGACCAGGAGATACACCCGCCGTTCAAGTGGCTCTAGCGCCACACAGCGCATCTTGCCCAAACCAGGGGCATTTTGATCTATGTTCGGCGGGGGCTGCATTTCACATCCCAGCAAATACCACCCTTGCCTAGCACAGCCATCGGGGCGGGCTCCGAACGCCGACACACCCTTGTCATTTAAAAAGACAAACGACATTGGGCCATGAAACTGAGGGGTTGGGAGCTAACGAGCGTTCAGATCGATGAGATGACTTCAAGCCCTACCATGGATGGGGTGATGGGTCGGGTGATTGGTGGACAGGAGGCTCATCGAAAGCTGGTCAAGTGTCGCATTAAACTCCCAGGGCACGTTCTAGCAGTTTCCGGAAAGCTGAAGGCTCACAGAAAAGAGTTGCTCGTAGACTCCTGTTTGCAATTGTGAGCATTACTCTAGTTACCTCGTAAGATAACATGCGCAGAGCTTAACATCTTGCAATCGTATTTGTGCAAGTCTATTGCCTGATTCCAGATGTCACTTTTATTTCGAGGCTGGGGGTTCAATGCAACGACGTATGCGCCGTCCGTTTACCAACTAGCTCACAGGTTCCATTTCATGAGCCGTAGGCCACGACACGCTGACACCGTCACTGGTAGCTTGTGATAGGTGCTCCACTCGGATGCACAAGTGCCAAAGAGGGTATTTCCAACCCTGGCCATCCTGCAAGGTTATGTTTTGTTGCCTCTTAGCTGAAGTAGTTGGTCACGGATTCCGACGATGACAGACCGTCCTGCCAAAAGAAAGCGTCTCCCGGCTGGTGAAACCAGAAATGGATCTGTTACTTCGACTCATCCTGGTCGAAAGTGGCACTGATAACGTACGGATACACGATATAATTCCGGCCAAAAGTGACGCTTGCTGCAGGTGATATGTCATATCCCAATAGATATTACGCGGGAGTGTGGTGGGAGCCGGAGCATGCTCAGCACCCGAGACCACTGAGGCATGCAACCGCATCCAAATGCGTGACAGACGTGATAAGGTTCGGCCCACCACCTCTACCACGGATCGTCAGTAGATGAAGACCTTCAAGGGCATAGATCAAAGATTTATGCGTTCTATGTGATGAGTAGGCTGCCACTGCTGCGGATACTGGCTGTTGAGGCCTGCTTCCGGCCGAGATAGCATGCAGATACTTCCTCTTGCCTCATCCTACTTAGTGCGGATCAGTGCTCATAACACGGAGGCTAGTTGAAGCTTTCTGATGAAACGCTCCAACATCACTCGTAATCCGAACCGTACCATCGCAGAGGCATTTTTGATGAGTTGTGCGGAATCGAATTTACAAGGAGCCTTGTTCGCAGTACGGAAGAAGAATGACATGGGTAGTCACAGCGAAATCCCAGTGGTAGGGATCATGTAGGTTCTGACCTACCTAGTGTTGTTATCTCTTCTCACTAGGACGTATCTGAACAACAGCCACGACTCCTTACACCTCTCCCTAGAGGCACTCCGTACCCACGCACGCAATTGAAATGAAATCATAACCGCTCGATTCACGGCGCTGGACTCCAGGGTTTTTTTATTATTCAGGATTCGGGATGGGCCTCTCTTGGTGTGCCCGTAATCGGCGTCGCTCTTATGACGCCAGCCCGGGCCGCGGTGGTGGGAACCCCAGCTGCAGGTATCAGTACTCAACCAAAAAGCCCCATCTGCATATTCTCCCTGCAGGAAACCGTCAGAAGGGTGACGGAACAGTAGACTGCGGCACGCAGCATGCAACGCGCTACTTTTGGAACATAGATCTTTGCATCGGCACCGACGTCCGGGCTTGGCCCAATCCCATTCGTGTTCCAGACACCAGACCCCAACGAGATTGGCGTGAGGGGTTTGAGAAAGATAATGGAAATCACACCTTTTGCTGGAGTGTCAAAGTGTGAGTCGAAGTGGAGGGGACCGTTGGAATGGGGCGCCCCATCTACGCAATTTTGTGTCCCCGAAGGTCTGGGTACTGAACCCGCGACTAGCCTGGAACTTGGCTTGATGAGAGTGCCTTAGTTGGTTTTTCAAACGGACGGCTATAGCTTGACCATTATTTCACCGCTGCCTTAGCCAGGTTTTTGCGTGGCTCGAAACATGAAGCTAGGAGTCTCCATTGAGGTGTAACATATCGGCATCCAGTTTCTTCCGAGGTCAGAAAAAGAGCCATAGATAGATTGGACTCAAGTTGCATTATCGACGAGCTGGTCGTGATGTCTCGATAGTGGGGTCTAAGACAGGGGTCAAATGACGCGAAAAGGCGCAATGGGAATATGGACATGGAGGTGGTCCAGTTTCGAGATCAAGACAAAGAGGTCAACATTATGAGGCTTCGTCGGGCACAGATACATTCGAGCCCTCTGAACAAGTGTTCTCTCGGTCTCTTTCACTTCCCGGTGTCTCTCGGAAACACCGACTTCTGATCGTCTCATTCATCTGAGTGGAGAGAACGAAGTGACGGGTCATATGTGAGTTGTCAAAAAACCTTGCGGGGTCCTGTGGGTCTCACACATCGCCAAGGCCTCGGAAGATTGATCCCAAGGCCCCCCTTTGCAACGGAACAAACCACGAGAGGTTGTTGCTTTTTCGTGTTTTCCACGGTTCATTTTGGCCATGGTGTCGGTCCGGTCTGCCTTGACCGGAGAACAAGGGAATTTCCTGCCCATGCATGCTGCAACTAGTGCCGCGACCCTCACCTTGTTGCCTGCCGGCTTTCGTTACTGACGATAAGCTCCTCCATGGCGACCAGGCGCAGTCCGCCTCCCAGGATGTGAGAGATAGAGCAGGTATCATTGGTATCCTGCACCACTTGAGTGGAGCGCCGCGGATTTTGTTTTCCCTCGCCATCGCGCTGACTCCTCTTTCTCTTCTAGCGGAAGCGACAACAAGACTAGCAAGGATGACCACGCCAAACGGATGCAGACACGCGGAATGACGCTGAGAACTAGATATCCAAGTCTCAATTGATGCTGTCTCCATGGCCATTACCGTGACACAAGCGTATGTCCTTTTGACATCAGTTGTGGTACACACCTACACGAGAAGGGGGGCTGAGTGACTACACCTGGCCGAGGCATTTCCCCGCGATCTTGATTAGCAAGATCTCACTCAGATGGACATCGGCACTCATGGAGGTTGCACCAGCACCCGCAGGTATGGGATTCGAACACACTTTGGTATCGCCAAGTTTTCAAAACTGGTTTGTTGTATGGAGGTGCCAGGGTGGCCCGTGGCTTGACCTGTGGCTGAGCGTTTTCGCCAGAGGCACCTTCGGACTGCTTATTCTGGTATGAATCAATTGGCACGTATGACACAGCGAACGATTGTAAATTCACACTTGGCTCCCAAACCGTTGAAGATGTTGGGTGGTAGTAAAAGTTATAGTCGCGTTGCTTGAAGTCAACTACTCCTCAATAAATGACAGTCTAAGTACTCAGCTCTATCTATTATCAATCCGCATCCCAATGCGAAAATACTCATCAACCCAAGCAGCTCGTCACAAAGAAGTTTTGAACGCATCGAAAGCCTCGTTCTCGGCAAGCAGATCAGCATACGCTTTCTCGGCCGCCTCAAGCTCGGCTTTCTTGCCGTTGACAACGACTCTGTGGTGGTCCATCTCCTCCTGGGCAGCTCTCTGTGCCTTCTTGGCCTTTGCAGCCTCTGTCTCCATGGCCACGGCCTCGGCCTCAATGCGGTGGTTGAGGAGCTCGAAGAGGGTGCGGCAAGACTCATGCACGACCTGTCTGTGGCCGTCAGGGGCAATCGCCGTCGTAGGGGCACCTTTGCTGTTGCCGAGGAGAGCAGCATACTTCTTGCGAATCTTGAAGATGTCGTTCTGAAAGGCTCGAAAGCCCTCAAGCTCTGTGAGCTTCTCGGACTCGGTCGGCAAACTAGCAAGGGCGTGGGCGGCCTCCCGCTCGTGTTTCTCAGCCATCTGCTGCTCGAACCGAGTCTTCTTGACAGTGGCCGATGCAATATCAACCCCCAGACGAACACGCTTTCTCTGGCTCTCCAGCTCCTCGTCTAGGCATGCCATCATGGCGTCTCTCTTGCGCTTGAAGCCGTCTGCAGCTGTCGTTTCGTTCGAAGGGGAGCATGCGGGAGTGCTAGGGTTAAGTCTGCCAGAGTCTCTAGGGAACGATGCGGGTGACACAGAGTTCGGGGTCACTGGCGCAGGAAACCTGGCCGGACGATGATCGGTGATACCGGGAGAAGGGCTCGTGTCTGCCTGAGGCTGGTGGCAACGAGTCAGCTGTTGTTCCCGTCAGAGTACACTGTACTGATGACACCATCTGGGTGAATGTCAACATACTTTAGGCGACGGAGTGCGAGGAGATGGCAATTCAGGGGCGCGGGCTTGCAACATTTTCCGCGCAGGTTTGCAACTGTCAGTATCTCGACCGCCCTAAGTCGCAAAGCAATCAGCAAGAAAGACCCTGGTTGATATTTGGGGTTGAGAAGGGATATACCTGTGCCTTTCGAACGTTGTCGACATCCATTGCGGAAAGGAACGGGCGGTGCAGGAAACCGTTTGACGGAGTATTGCCGACTCGGTACGTGATCTCTTCCCTGAGCAGACCGCGGACGTCGGTATGGCTGAGATTGTGCGCGCAAAGCAGGTCAAGACTTTTGAGCAAGCTCAAACTCCACAGCGAGGGCGAGATAGAGCTGCCCACAACATCGTCCAAGCTGGAGATGTTCCACGTCTTTAAGATTCTTTCGGTGCATTCAGCCTTCTCGGCAGCGGCGTTGGACGGCGTTTGCATTGTGGGGACCCGTCTCAAGAGTGATTGGCTGACTGAGAAGAGCCAGCGGAATGGTCCGTGGGAGATGCTCATGGAATCCGATTGAGGTGTTCGCTCTAGCGGGAAAGGATGAAGGGTGATTGCGGAGAGGAAAGGCCTAAAGCAAAGCTTCTGAAGTGCTGGAAATCATGGGGTTGAAGAAGAACAGCCGGATATTTGAAGGGTGATGCATCTTTTCAGATGCGTGGTGATCATAAATGACTTCATCCCATAAACTGGCGCTTCACTATGGAAGAAGATACCTTGGAAGAAGATACCTTGTCTGAGTTACTCAAAGAGACGCGTTTCGCGTTGGCCCCTGGCTTGAGGCTACTGAGAAACACATGCGTGTATCAATGGATTCCGACTAAACCAGCAGGATCCCTTTGCAGTTGCGATACAAAATGTTCCGGGCATCTAAATTTTCATCCTGGAAAGAACGGGGCATCCAAGCCTGCGTCCGTTTGAAGGTGGTGCTTGTTTGCAAGTGAGATCGCAAGGGAGCGAGGCTTTTTGAGAAAGCCATCCGCCAATACGGGTCCTAGACTGTCTTCTTCGACAGAGTAGAAAGTATAGAGGCGGGGGAAGCGACAGCAGATCCATATTAATGCGAAAACTTGACCTTATTCCGTCAGCGGCCGGGTGGCCCACCGCAGGCCGGGCTTTTTCGTCGGAGGAGTGGGGCCGGTCGCAAAGCCGCAATTGATCAGCGCCCGCCGATGTCCCGGCTTTGTGAGGATGAGAATGGAAAGGCCACGCCAAAAGGCCGACCGCATACGGGGATCTGTGGCCTGAGATTGAAACGTTTCGACCGTGTGGCTGGCTGATGGGTGTCAGGGTGTCTGCAATGTGAGTGAGAAAGCATCGGCGATCCCAGCCCTTGGTGTCTCGGATGTTGTCCCGCTCTTCCGCACCCCTCTGCCCTAACGTAGGTCGGGTATTTTGGGGGCGGCAGCGGCTCAGTCACCGCCTGTCGGGGTTTATGATGATTCCTGCTCGATATGCATGGGGGAGACATCAAGTGGGCACAGCGCTAAATGGGCCGGAGCACCCGACGAGCGGTTCGCTAACAGGCTCTCGTAGGATGGAAGGCCTAGCGACTAGTTGCATGTTCCAGCAACGTCTTCCCGTCGCCGCCAGCGATGTTCCTGGGTCTGCTGTTTGGGAGCAAACAGAATGACTACCACAAGTCTCAGTCCCTGCCCAACAAATGCGCTGCAGCCGTGATTGGACGCCACAGAAGAAAAGGCCCAGCACATTCATCTACTTACCGAAACACCCCAAGCACAGCTGAGCAGCAAAAAGAAACTACGCTTCCCGACGAATGATGCACGGGATGGGATGGGATGGGATGGGATGGGCACCCACCGCCACGGCCTCGCCCCCGGGCCTCCAAAAGCAAGTTGAGCCACCATCATCACCACCACACCATCACCACAACCAGCACCACCCACCCACCACGAAGAAACAGCCACGCCGCGAGGAGGAAAGGCGCAAGAGATAACGCCTCTCGGGGCACTTTGGAAGAGGCAACCACAACTGATGTATGTAGATGTATGTAGATATTCCATCCCGCGGCGGAGTCAATCTTGCTGCTGACCCCGCACCCAGTTCAAGCCCCCCCCGTATCCCCCCCTTGTCCCTTGATTGAAGCTCCCCCGACGCCGTCAAGCCATCTCTTCCCAGTCATCCCAGTCATCCCATTTCCATCTGCGGAAATATGACAGGGAGGGTTGTTGACCGCGGGACCGGCCCGGACCTCGAATCGGCGGTCATCCTGCACATCGGTCACCAGGCGAGCGGATGAGGTCCCCCCATCCCCTCCACCCCCTGCACGCCAATCCTCCCCCCGATGCTCGTTACTGGCTCGCCGAGGCCCCCCGACGCAGATGGTCATTCGCAAAAACGTATCGCTACATGTTTAGCAATGTCTCATTCGCTTCTGCCCGTCGACCGTCCTTTTTTTTTTTTTCTGCCCTTTCCTTTTCTCTTCCTTGTGAATCGAGGGCTCTGCCAATTTTCCCCCTTCTTCCTTTCTTCCTCTCTCACCCTCTCTTCCGAGCTCGAGGATGCGGCATCCGTCTTCTCGGGGAGACAACACCGTCGCTATCGGGCACCGCCAAGCTTTCCTCCTTCTCCTCGTCGTCGTCGCCCTCGTCGCATGCGACCGGTAATTACTTTTCACCATAAAAGGTCCTCCCGTCAGCATGACCACGAGCCGCCAGACTGCATTACCGCCGCGCACGACCTAGATGTCCTCGTCATCACCCATGCTCACCATCCCTCATCACCCCGCGCGCTCCGCCAAAGATGCCGCCGCTGCCCCCGTCGCCGTCTCCATCGAGCCGCCGTGTCCCAGCTGCACCCTGCGCTCGCGCCAGACACAGCCCTACACCACGCCCACCCCGGGCCACCCAGACTACTGGATCGAGAAGCTTATCCACCTCGTGCTCGATACCGTCCCTGGAATGGAGGAGAAGATGACCGAGAGACATGCGGAGCGCAACCAGATCCTGAGACTCGTGAGGACGTTTTGCGGCGTGGAGGTGGGCACGAGGTTATGTCCTCACTGTTGGCAGTCGAGCCCGGAATGGGAGGCCAGGGTCTAGTCGGCGCACGAGTAGGTACCATGGCCAAGGACTATCACGAGAGTTTGAGAGCTGACCATGGTCGTGTGGCAGTTTCAAGCGAAGAAGAAGACGAGGCAGCAAACCACCAAGACGTGGCTTTCATACAGTGTACACAAATATCCAATTAGGCGAGCAATACCCAGAAACGAATGCATCCACATCAATCTGCCTCTGCGACCGACACAAAGACTCTGTTTCGTCTCAAGGACTGGGTGGTGGCGTGCTGTGGTAATCAGTCATGATGGGAGACGGAAGTTGGAGAACAGAACAGTGCAACGAACAGGGATGCGTCCGGTGTCCCTCATCCCCGCTTCTGCCTCGTTGCGCCTGTCATACCGCCAGCAAATAGAGGAAGGCCCTCTGCGTAAATGGAATCGCGACGCAAGGTAGTGCTCTGTCATGCGTCGACCTCGAACTGCAGATAGGGCGGCACGTACTTGGGTATTGGGTTCCTTCATCGCTCGGCCATGAGCTTGCACATCCCCGGGCATCTTGTCAAGTCATCAATCTCTGACTTGAAGAATTTGCGGTGGACCGAGAATGCAGACAATCGTGTCTTGAAGCTATCTAGAAGTCCTGTCCGTCCAACATCCGCCCAGTACGATTCTCCAACAAGCGTGGGACTCTCCAAGGGCTCTCACTCGTTGCCAAAATAGCCCGAGTACAAGTTGTCGCAACATAGCTAGCAATTCCATCTTCAATTCCGTTCCCAATTATCGAGCACGCCTCAGCGTCTCTTCTCAACCAAGCCCGAGAGGTCCTCCATTCCTTTTGCTACCACTCCCACCAGCCGCTGCATTTCAGCTTCGTCCGTCAAACGTGCCACATCTGCTCTCATAGCCTCAACGGCGGTAGACAGTGCCTCAACCTGCTCCTGTGCTTCTCCCTCCAAGACCTCTCGTGTGCGCTCTGCCGTAGCAACGAGCGATGCCCAAGCGCCGCCACTGGATCTGTCAATGCGCTCGACCCCGTCTCCTTCGTCTTGGCCAGGCACTGTAGCTGCTATGAGCTTGTCGATGGCCTCAATCTGTTGGTGAGTCTTATCGTGCTTCTTTTGAGCCAGTTCCAGTCTCGCTTCCAAACGCCGAAGTTCCTCCTCGCAATCTCCCAAGGCTCTCATCCTGTCTCCGGTATTCTGCTTCTTTTCAGTGGTCGCAAAGGCGGACCACCGAGCGAATGCCTCGTTGAATGCTTCTCTGGCGGAGGTTTTGTCGACGCTGGTGCTTGGTGGATCCCACTGCGTCGGTGTAGTGCTTTCCTGGTCTGATTCACCTGTAGTAAGCCTTGCCCGTCTTGGGCGTCGTCTAGGCAGCGATTCTGGTGACTGGTTCTCTGACGAGCCTTCAACTTGATCATGCCGTCGCTTCGCTGAAATGTGCTGGCATGGGTCGATTTGGATTTCCGAATCGCCGGGCGAGGAGGTCATGAAACGGCTCATAGACTCGAGAGTCTGCGGCAGCATCGGTGGCGGTGACATGGAATTTCTGGTCTCCACGGTCGGCGAATCGGTGGCTTCAGCTTTGACTTTGGCGGCGGATGTAACAGATCGCGGCAGGTCGCTACACGGGCGAGGAGTCTTGGGGCGAGAGCTGGATCTGGTGACTCTCAGAGTAAGATGGGCCCTCTCGTCATAGGTTGAATCGGAGTAGCATCCAAATTCGGACTCGGATTCGGATTCTGACTTGATCTGCTCTTCGGAGACGAAGCTGGTGCTGTGATCAACTTCGCTGGCCGAGACTTGACTCGAACCGTCTTGAAGGTCGACGATGGCGTCGACGCGGGATGATTCCGACTGTTTGCGAGCGCTGTTGTACTCGTCAGAGATTCCAAGGCTGCGATTGACTTTTCTCAAGATGCTGTGAGTAAGCCTTGCAGGCTCTCTCTTCGAGACGGCTTCGAAAAGCCAACCTCCGTCGGCCCACAGGGTCGTAAGCTGAATGCCGCTGTCCTCGGCATGTTTTGTGATCTGGTAGAAAGAGTGAATCCACCGACGGTGGATGGTGTCGAATTTTCTCTTGGAAGATCCCGGTCGGTATTTGCTGGGGAACATTGCGTCAAATGATCCCCAGGCCTCTTCGAGGTAGGCACGGCGGTATCTCGACTTTCTCTCTCCGGGCATCTGCATGTTGACGAGTTGAAATATCGTGAGAACTAGAGGGTCAGATCTAAAAATGAGAAGCACGGAGCGAAGAAGGCTCAATTGAAGGTAGCTTACCGAGTCCGTCAAAGAAGTTGGTTCGGTTGCTTCCAAGCTCACGAAGTGCTGCTAAACGAGCAGCGAAATGTCGAATCTGGAAAACTGAAATGCAAATGGAAAGAGAGTAAGGAAGCCGATTGTGTTGACGGAGAACGCGATCTGGTGAGGTAGGTGGGAAGTTTCGAATCAGCGCCGCCGTTGGAGCCTCGAAAGAGTTGCGACAAAGGTTTTCCGGGGGTGAGGTTTGGTGCTGGGTAGCCACGTTTGGCAGTTGCGACGGGTTGATCGTGGCTGCCAGAAAAAGGGGCAGGACTCCAGGATTCCAGTTTTGTCGGGCTGAAGGTCTTGCAGAATGACAGGTACTTGCCGCAGCTCTGAGTTGCCTAAAGGTTGGCCGAGGAAAGAAGATTGGCGGGCAATTTAGATCAAAGAAATGACGACAGGATTGATTTCCAAAAGAAGGAGGTTTCTTAGGTGACGATATTTTCTGAGGAGAAGAATTCTTTTACACCAGATAACAGTTTACAAACAACAGCATACCTCTTAGATTTCGACTGCAAAATGACAACACTAGAAACTACAGAAACGGATATCTCATGAAGACAAAGAGGTCATGCCTTCCTCATTACAAACGCCGCAGCCTAATCCCGTTCGGGGTGACGAAAATTTCAAGGTTTGGCTGACTTTCTCTGAACATGCGAACAAAAAGACGGACTCCTCGGCTTGAAAAAGGCTGCCAGTACTCTACAAAGCGGTGGCCAAGATCTGCCTCGATCATGCTCAATTCTGGTATGCCAGGGCCAGTCATTGAAAAGGTGCCGTCAGCAGCTGGCTGGACATTCTGGAGTAGCAGGGGTAGGTCGAACCTGTCCACCACCAGCTTAATATCTCGGAGACTGCTAAATGTAGACAAGGGCTGATTGCTGGTGGTTCCGCGGGCAAGAGCCCTTGAAAAGCACGAGACGTCCATCTCAAGATGATGGACAGTTGTTAGGAGCTCCCCTGGCTGGATCAGTGGTATCGATGAGTGAACCGATGGAAAAGGTGCCGGGGTAAATATAGACCATCCCGGACTAAAAGTGTCGACCGTTGGAAGCACCAGTGCGACTGACTCTCGTCTCCAACCGCCAATGAATGAAAGGCGCCCAGATCTTCTCTGAACAATCCTATTGAAAAGTTTACAGGCTAGGAGAGGTCCGTGGATCATCAACATTCGCCGTCTGACGTCCCCCAAATGAGGCAAAACAAGGTTGCTGAAAGTGCTTAGCGGCGCTTGGCCGGTGGTTGCGAAGTTTCTCCTGTCATACTCGACAGGCCATCTAACTGGCACCGCTTCTTCCTCGACTATGTCAATCATGGCATGGACGATGAGAATCACAATCTCCAAGGGCATGTCTCGAGGGCCCAATCTGCCGGTAGTGTTGTTTAGTTGAAGGCGCTGACGGTTGAATATCCGGGATGATCTTCGAAGGACGCCATTGGTAGGCATTTTTGTTGCTTTTGGTAAGATAGAGTGTGTGTATAGCGATTTCCTCCTTGCGATGCTCTGATGACTGGGGCTGGATGATTCCAACAATGGCTCCGCTGGGTAAAGTAGGCCTGCTACACGGTAGTCTGGGAGTTAGGAGAGGGCGCGAATGAATCAGGAAGTTGAGTCTTAGTGATTTTGAAGATGATGGCGATGACGATGATGACTGCAGTGAGTGCTGGGTATCCTGAGATTTATCACGGTAGCATGGTCGACTGCAATTTATGATGTCCCTCGGATGGAGGGCAACCCAGCGAAATGCTAAGACAGGGTTGACACAATGGATTGTTTCTATCAAAGAATGCACTGATGTGTTATCGCAAACCACATGTTTCCGCTCAGCACATATGAATGAAAGAGACTTGATCTCTGCCTACCACTTGCTTCTGCCCTTGACGTCGCACGCTTCCTGTGGAACAAAGGTGACCAGTTGGCATCCGGAGGAGACTGGAATCTAAATGTTCCGGCGAATAACGCTGCTCGCAGGCAAATTAAGATTGCAGGGTTACTTTTGGAAGGCATAGCCTTAATACTACCGTATGCAGAAATGGCTTTCCCGCTCACTCCTTTGACGTGGGCAGGCGAAATCAACGCTTACTTTGGACATGGGAACCAAATCAACCCTTTCATAGTGAATTTGTCATTGGCAGAAGGTAGGCTCTGGATTTGGTACCTATTGCCACTCACCCTGCTAAAACATGACCTTGTGTTAATAACTTACCAAGATGGTCGTGGACCGTCAAGTGATGCGGACTTGGGAATCCGGCTGTGAGGTCCTTCCCGTCTTTGGCTGAGTTGGGAGCTTAACACTGTGTTTGTGGTGACCTTTGCGACCACCCTCACAGTGCTGTCTCCGCCCCAAACAGTGCAGACCTTTTAAACAGCAGGTGCCGTCGACGGCTCCTTCTCTTTCCATCACCATCCCGCAACTCAATCTTCTCGACCTGTTCAACTCTCGATCAACTTTCTATTCTCATTCCCTCAATCTCATTTCACTATCTAGCACTTTCTCTCGACTCACAAGTCACGACCGCCGCCATGTCGAACAACTCTCCCCATCTCGTCGACCTCAGCCGCAACTCTTGCGTTGATGCGGAGCAGGAAGATGACTTTGTCTTCTTCGACCGACCTGACACTGCCATAGACTGGGATATCGTCGATGCTCAGAACAATGAGTACGTCCCCTAGAACAATCGCCTTGAGCCGGTGTACTAATCATGAATCCTGCCAGTGCCGGGGGGGAGATTTGCCATGACAGCGGCATGGACAGCAACTTCGTCGGTGGCGACAGGTGCGGGGAGATTGACGCCGAACCTGAGATTGAGAAGAAGTGAGTCGTTTCTTTGCACCCACTGTTTTCCCCAGTACGGAACCCGTTTCTGTCAAGTGCCTTACGACTAACTGCCCATCAGTAATGAATTCTGGACAACCTGTGAGACCTTCGGAGTTACCTCGTGGAACAACGGCATCCACCGGTGCAAGAATGAAGATGATACTTGGATCACGGAGATGGAGACGGACCTTGACGACTTATCTATTCACTCTGGCCTTTGGCACGCCGCAGAGTGCGTCAATACACCGTCGCCAGCCCCCGATCCGAACCATGAATACTTCGAGCTCCTTGGTGCGACCGAAGGTGCAAATAGCACCAGCACTAGACCCTCGATCCCCATCTTCTTCCTACAGGAATGCGAGTTGGACAACGCTCGATCGTTTTATGCCGGCGACGACGTCCCGCACACCGAGCAAGCCGCTGCCAAAGACAAGTCTCCCTCTCCAAGCAGAATCCCACGCTTGATCAGGACCATGAGCCTGTCGAGCAACACCGATGTCTCGCCCAAGATTCTGGGAGAACCCAAGACTTGCTCGTACACACACTTTGCCGGACATCGGGCGCTTCGTCGGGCGCTTCCTCCTCCATCTGGCGGAAGGGCCACGTATAGAAGGTGCGAGGCCTGTCTCTGAGAGCCATCTACGAAACCACATTTTAGCTGAGGGCGCAAGAAGCTTGCCGCTTATAAGCGGACGGAATTTTTCCCTGCTATTCTTGTCTGGAATCAAATACGCGAATTTTGGTACAGCACTGTCAGGGTTTATGGATGATTTGGTGTTTTATTTGCAACGGTTGGGGTCTTGGGTGCATGGCTACGTTATGGATTGTAAGATATCAACTTGGCGATCCGTGGGCAAGTTGGTCATGTTGTTGGTCCATGTCTCACAGGCTGAACGTTTCAGTGAGAATTTACTTTGCTACAGTGATAGAATTGACGGGAATCTATCTCCAACTTGCCTCTACTTGAAACTTGAATTTTTCCAGGCCCTGTTGTCACTTTTGCTTTCTGTTGATGCGGCATCTGTCTCCAGTCAATGTCTAAAGCTGCCTTCAGCCAAGTGCCGATGTGTAAATATGCAGACTCCAAGATTTACCACGTCAAAAGGCCAATAACTATCCGAGTACCTGCATCCTTCCCCCTCCCCCCCCGTTCATGGCTCCTCGAGGTGACCCTTTCGCACGTCTTCTTTCAAGTAGCGGCCACAGAACCCAGTGGGCGGTTCATCACTGACAGCAAAGGTGTCTCCAACAGTGGTCCCCGAGTTACCTCTGTGGCGCTGCCCACTGCCGGCGCCAAAGAGGCAGATACTTCTCCGCGTACCAAACTCTTGGGTCTTGACGCAGTTCTCTTCGTGCTCTCCAGTGAGTGGAGATTGAGTGGTACCAGTCGGGTTCACGGACCTGGAGAGCTCGATCTTGCTTTTAGGGGAGGAAAGAAGACCTTGCCCGACGCCCGTCAAGGCATTAGTTGCCTGGGCACCTGAACGGTTCAGCCGTGAATTAAATTTCAATAAAGGTTCAATATTTTCATCTCTCGGTCTACTTAAAAGATGGAAAGAAGGACATGAAAATAGTTTATTTCCCCCATCTCCATTCATTTAAGTGCTTTTTCTTCTCATCATACCTCAGCATCGCCAACCGAAAGCAAAATGAACGGCTATCTATCCACCAAAACCTTTTCATCCAATACGGACCACGGTGGCAACTCCGCTCACCACACGAACGACTGTGTTGATAGCAGCACACATACCAATGCCAACACGAACGCGAGCGACAATGCGGACATCAACAACAGTGCAGCCTCCAAGACGAATGCCGCAGACGACAAGACCTACAGCCTGTGCCCCCGGGTGTACTTTAAGCAATTCCGAGAGGCCTGGATACCCACCATCACACCCCATATGAAATCGATTGAATTCTACTTTCAATACCAACGGCTGACACCAGAAAGATACAACCTCTACAAAAGATACCTCGACGCAACGCATGGTGTTAGCACCGCCATCGAGCGAAATATGCACAACTGGTGTCAGGAGCAGCTGCGTCAAGGCAACCGCGTCTCTCATCGTCAGGTCTTGGCGAACATCCGGTCCACATGCAGAATGATCGACGAGCGCCTGGATGTCCTCAAGGAGCAATTCGACTGGGAGATTATGGATCTCGAAAGAGCTGAGGCTGAGAGTCTGAGGCGCAGACTTGAGAGTCGCAGATCTAGACATGAGGGTTGGATGTAGACATAGATACACCACTTCTTGGGTGAACTGCGCAATGGATCAACGAAAGCAAATTCACACAGAGGAGTTAGTTTAGGGAAAAGTGCAGGCGACCGTCTCGTCTGTCATTAATCTTCGAACATGTATGGATACATTAACAACAGAGTAATCTTCAGCTATTGACTTTAAGTATGACGCATTCGTGCTGCAATTTTCTTCGTCTTTGAATTTACGCAATCTAGCTTACGTCAACGTAGGTACTTGGAAGGTGGAAGGCACCTTGGTCACTGAACTTGGCGGGCAGTTGAAGGATGCACTTTGGCTCGCGCCAAGATTCGAAGTCGCCAATGAAAAGAGGCCGTCAACGCCCATCAGCTGACTCCCTTTCTTAAGTACGACCTCGTATGCCTCTCTAAAAGTCTGGTCTCTCCCCATGATACATTGAGCGAGACGCATTTCATCGCATCCAAACTCATGATGGCAGAGTGCAAGCTCGACGCTGTGGAGGATCTCCCAGTTACCGACGACCTCCCTTCGACCCAGATGCTTGCCAAAGCGGCCGACATCGAAGTCCTGGATCATAAAGGACAGCCGCACCTTTTCCAAACGGTTTATGACGGGGAGGAGACGTCCTCAAGGGTTGTAGTGGTCTTCATCCGTCACTTCTTTTGCGGGGTAAGCTCCGGTCTTTTTTTCTTTTTTTGATTCGTGTCGGATACTGACGTTGAAAGGCATGTCAATCGTACATTGGGCTCCTCTCCTCCACCGCGACGCCTGCTCTACTTTCTACCCTCCCTGTGGCCACCACTTTTGTCATCATCGGCAACGGCAAGCCTGCTCTCATCAACGAGTACGCAGAGAAAACAAAGTGCCGTTTTCCAATATTTACAGATCCCACGGGGAGGCTCTTTGATGTGCTGGAAATGGCCAAGACCACGGCTGTGGGTGCCAGAACGAGGTACTCGCCCGAGAGATGGCTCTGGCTCTTGGCAGACGGGCTCAGTAATATCGTGACCCAGTTCTCGAAGCTTCTCCTGGCCGGGGACCCTATGCGTGTTGGCGGGGAATTCGTTTTTGAGCCCGGTGGCGCGGGTAAAGTTGTGACTTGGTGTCATCGAATGCGGAACCATCGAGATCATACCGAGGTTGACGAGCTTTTTGCAATTTTGGGGATTCAGAGACCAGGGGACGATGGGCCGAGCGAGTAGCTTTTCGGTCCCATTCCTCTCAACAATATTGTATCGTAAATAAACCGGCGTATTGGGGAGCTTTGATTTCCTCGATACACATTTGAATCTCCGAGGGTGACAAGTGTAGAAACCCGTGTTCCATTGCAGCAAGCTAACTTTAGCCTCCCTTCCCAGAAGGCAGTGGCATGGTAGACATCTTTGAGTAACTACCCGAGGTACTTGTGATCCATCCTGATTTTGAAACGAGCAAACGAGATCTCGTAGGCCATCTTGCAGAGGGATTTCTCCCAGCCCAAACGCCTTGCCGATTTCGATCCAGATCCCTCCCTTCCCTCCAAGCCCGATCCAAATGTAGCATTGCAACCTGGAAGACACAGTCTCTGTCAGAACCAGACCGACTCTCCAAGATATTAACTCACCTAGTTCTCGCCATTCTGCGACTCGGAAGCCTCAGAGGCTCGAGCATCCGGGTTCAGGTACCGAATCCGAATGCCATACGGCGTCCGGAGAACCTCCAAGATGGGCTGCTCATCGCCAAAGATGCACTTGCCCAGCATCTTGACACCCTTCTTCTCGAATGCGGGCCACATCGTTATGAACGCCTGCTCATTATCGTCGCGCCACTGAGTTAAAGAATCAAGCAGGGCGGGTATCTCAATGATGTTGGGGGAGCGCGGGCTCAGATCATCCTCTACGACGCCTCCAAAGTCGACGTTGCAAATGACGCTCTTGAGGTTGGGCAGGGTAAGCAGACTGCCAACGCCTCTGGGGTTGTCGCTGGCGAAGAAGCCAGGTGTGTTGAGATGGATCGTGCGGATACAGTTGAGTACCAGAACCGCTTGCGGGGGCGGTAGAAGAAGGGCGTTGGTGAAGATGATGTTGTTCAGGCAGTCGGAGTAACCGTAGCCCATGGTAGACTGGGGCCTGAACCTGTCAATCTCGGGAAGGACCCAGGCGTCGACCATGAGGTTCTGGGCAAGGTCTGCCGTGACCATGGGAAGGCGGATGAAGTGCTGATGGACGAGGCCGCGTGTGGCCCGGTTGATCTCGAGGGGAAGGTGGATGCTGTTGAAGCGGCACTTGTGACTGTCGTACGTTTCAGGTGCGGCATGTTCCCTGGCGTAATCGCGAAGGACGAATCTGGTATCAACGCGGGCGTCGTAGCTGAAGCACCACAAAGCCGGGGTCTCTTCGTCCTTCGCGTCTTGAATCAGTTGATCGATGATGAGGAGGAAAATGTCGAAAGACAACGACCGGGGGCCGGCTCTGCCGGGAATATTCTGGAACACAAAGCTGTTAAGTCTCGGTCGGCGCCGCATGGGAGCTTGAGTGGTTGCAAAACGCCAGTCTCGACCGTCGACCGCCATTTCTGTCGTTTTTGCGCGAGGTGGTGAGTTGCGAAGGTTATTTAGCAAAGCAGAGCACGAAATCGGGCCCCGAGATGTCGAGGAGAATGTTGAAGCAGAGCAGAACCCTTTCGAGAGCAATTTCCGGTTTTCGAACTAGGGGGTTCACCTTCCGCAGGAGATTCGGTTTGGAATAGGAGATGATTTTGAAAGAGGGGGGAAACCACTGTTGCTGGTCGTCAAGTCTTGAAAAGCAAGAGTTCCTACTTCTCAATCCAGAGTTTGGCGCTCCCTCCAAAGTTGTAGGTAAGGTGCCTGGTGGAAATGGACGAGTGCTGCTGACGTGTTGTCTGAGGGACTGGAGGCCAACGAGAAGGAAGGAAGACCCAGATCAACTGAAATGGAAGGCAAGATATTTCTCCAAGGCCGGTTAGGCTCTTCCTTCCTAGAGGAGCGTCTGGAGTCTGAGTTTGAGCGAGCTCGAGACAGAGAAAAGGTCATGATAAGGCCCACCGGAAGCCTCAGCCAATTGAAGAGTAGTGTGGAGTTATGAATGAGGCGGGAAGTCATAAAAGGGGGATGAAAGAAATGGAAACTGGGGTGAACGGGGCTCGATACATACTAGGACAAGCGCAAACATGTTTGGGATCATGGTCTGGGACCAAGTAAGACAAGAATTGCTTTGTGAAATACTGAAGCTTGGTATGTTCTAAAGTTCTCAAGGACTTGATAAACGAGCATTTCTCTGTAGGATTTTCTCTTCGAGAGTGACATTGCTTAAAATACGAGTTATTAACTACATAATTACCAGTTAGAGTATGCGGATGGATCGGTTGAACTCGACGTTCCGGTGCTGGCGCAAGGTGCAGTTCAGGGCATGTTAACTGAGCTCCTTAAATGACAAACTCAGAGACCTGCCTTTGCCGACGTATCTATGCCTGTCTTTTCAGACTCCGGCAACATCAGGCAGCGACGAACCTTCTCTTGTCCTCTTTCTATGACCGCTTTCCGTTTGCTGTTGTGCCGTGGACATGAGGATTCTGATATCAGGTCACTGAATGATCACCTCGGTCGGTAGTAAATCTATGTGAATCGCTTAGAAATATACACAATTCAGAGGGAGATTCATTTAGTTTTCCCAATTGCCATCATGATTAGAATGTGGAGTACCAGCGTTGCAGAAGGTCAGATTCAAAAACCGTCGTAGATGGAGGTCAACAAGTCAGCGCTGGCCGGAGCGGATGTCGCCGCAACGTGTGGTAAATACTCATAAATGATGTCATGTACACATGAAAATGTGCTGGTGTTCTTCTCATGGTACTCAAATCAACACATTGTTACCGAACGCTCGGGTTTCACATGGTTGAGCTTTCTCACAACATGTTGTTGAGGTCTGATGGCAGCCTCTTTTTATGGGGCTTGTTGTGAAGAACGCCACGATGACAATTCCCTTGGCGTACATGCAAATGTAACCAACACGCATACTTTTGAGGGGCCTCCTTGCCACTGCGTTTGGGGATACCGACGGAAATCAATAACCCCTCCATGCGGGGTTAGTCTCAGCACAACGCCGGTATGCTCGGTAGTTCGGTTAGATTGAATGAAGATCAGATGATGTGACGACAAAAACAAGAATGGGCCGCCTCGTTTTCAGAGGGCATTTCTTTCTGAAGAACCTCCTGCCCCGAGGGTGCCGCAAAAGTCCGATATCGCCTCGCGCAAAACTAACTAACTCGTGTATCTCACTTCCAACCCTCAAAATAAAATGGCGTTCCCACTCAAGCAGCCCAAGACCCGACAGACGGCCTGTGGCGGTGATCTCCTCGCCCAGTCTCTCGCGCACCTTGGTGCAACTACAGCATTCGGACTTCACGGTATTCTCATTGTTCGCGATTCGGAATGAAGCGCTAACAGTACGAAGGTGGGCATCTCGACCCCTTCCTCGTCGCCGCTGTTGAGGCCGACATCAAGCTCATCGACGTCCGACATGAGACCGTCGCCGTGCAGGCTGCCGAAGGCTGGGCAAAGGTCAAAGGCAACAACGTTCCTGGTGTTTGCTTCTTCACTGCCAACTCGGGCTTTGCCAATGCCTACCCCGGCCTGTGTACCGCCTTTGCCGACCGGTCTCCCGTGTTCTGCGTCACCAGCTCAGCTCCGCCCCGCGATGCCCACACCAACGCGCTGCAAGGCTTCCATGATCAAGTCACCCTGTCGAAGCCAGTGACCAAGTTCTGTTATCAAATCACCGAAGTCAGCGAGATTCCCCGGATTGTCAGTCTGGCGTGGCGAGCGACCACTTCGGGCGCGCCTGGACCGGTCTTGGTGGACATTCCGATTGACGTGCTGTCGACGCCGGTCGAGAGCATTTCGTCTGGGGGACTTCTTTCCGGCTTGTCATTGAACCCTGCTCCACATCCTGAAGCCATCGAAAAGGCACTTGGTCTATGGAAAAACGCAAAGCGACCTGTTATAATTGTTTCCACCGGCGCCGCCAGCGCAGTTGAAAACGTCACAAAACTGGCAGAGGCAACGAACACGCCCATATTCCACTCGCCAAAGTACTCAACGTCTATCAAGCGTTCTCATTCTCTGTTTGGCGGATCAGCCACGCAACTTGCGGTCTTGCGCTACCTCGGCGGTCAAGTTCCGGACTTTGTGCTCTTGCTGGGAGCTCGAACAGGGTTCTTGATGGGTGGTAGAAGTGGCGGGATCATCCCGAATGAAGGCGAAGCCAGTGTTGTACAAGTCGACTTGGACGGCGGGGAGATTGGGCGATCTCGGACTATTGACGTATAAGGCCCTCATCTTCTCGCTAGAATCTTGACTGACATGACTTTGTTAGGTCGGCATTGTCGCAGACGTTGGACAGACGGCAGACGCGATGATAGTCGCAGCATCAAAGTCTCCCTTCAAAGCAGCAGACGACTGGGTGGAGAAGGCTATGGGTCTAAAGAGCTCTGCCGTCGCCTCAGCCCCGAACGAAAAGGAGCCTGTAATTCTCCTGGAAAACAACAGGCTACATCCATATCACGCCGTCAAGAAGCTGTTCCAGTCACTGCCAGAAGACAGCATTGTCTGTGTTGATGGTGGTGAGGCTGGCGGATGGGCCCTTCAGTGCCTGAACGAGGCCAGACCTCGACTGTCTATGGTGACGACGGGCTACTTAGGGTGCCTCGGGAATGGCTGGGGATACTCGCTGGGTGAGTCATTTGGCCCCAAATTCAGTTCTTCACAGCGGCTGACATTGACAATGTTTAACAGGTGCTGCCGTGGCTTCTCCAGACACTTTGGTTGTCAACTTGCAGGGTGATGGCAGTGCAGGTTTCCACATCGGCGAGCTTGACACGTACGCCAAGTACGACTTGAACATCCTCACCGTCATCGTCAACAACGCCGTCTGGGGTATGTCTCTGGCAGGACAGGAGATTATCTACGGTGACAAAACCCCGCAGCGGCCTTGTATTGCGATGAACCCCAAAGTAAAATATGAGGTCGTCGCGCAAGGCTTCGGCTGCCTATCTGCTGTAGTCGATGTCCATCGTG
This sequence comes from Colletotrichum tropicale, assembly GCA_027406125.1. Classification (NCBI taxonomy): domain Eukaryota; kingdom Fungi; phylum Ascomycota; class Sordariomycetes; order Glomerellales; family Glomerellaceae; genus Colletotrichum; species Colletotrichum tropicale. Next base: position 4,236,443 of record JANVYH010000009.1, on the reverse strand, counting down.
ATGACAGCTCTGAGAGTGATGGCTCCAAGACTTTGGAGTCGCTGGAGCAGACTGTGGGTAGTCTGTCGAGCTCCAAGAGTCCAGGACTGCTCAATCTCAACGTTTCCGATGTGCCATATCAAGCGACCACCAAGGCCATGGTACGTCACCGCCTCCCGTCAAAAATAGTTTGCTGACTTGAGTTCCAGGTTGGGCAAAGTGATGACCCAAATATCATTGTCATCCCTTACTATGACAATGTGCCTAAACCGTATTACAAGGCCGGAACGCCTAAGACGGCGAATGGCAAGGCTGATGATAGCTTTGTTGAAGGTCACGGAACGATTGGATGACTGGGTCCTAAAGGAAATTCCTGTGAAATTGAAGCTACAATTTGGGAAATAGCAACATCATGTTGAGCGATACTTGCAAATAGGTGAACCTGAGTCCACCCCCTCGAGCGACCCTTCTCTGTTGCTGCCAATTCTCATCGTCTCCGTTCGAGCTTACTTTCTCCTCAGGGGTCCTCCAACTCTTGCATCCAGGAAGAAGGGTCCTTGGGCTGAGATCCCAAGGGTGAGGAACACAGACAGAAACCCCTATGCCAACAAAATGTGAATCGACGGCAGCCGAGTTCGTCCATCTGGGCCGGCACCTCGAGATCTCTTTGATCGGCATTTTCCCTTGGCCTCTTGGCTGTGGGGGCTCTAGGGGTTCCATCTCTTGCCCCGTGAAGTTGCTGGCTAGCCCTGACCCTCTTCTCTGGACCCCTAGACTCGTGTGACACCATACCCTGGGCAGTTGCGATTATGACTTCTGAAGCCGTGCCGGGTACAGAGATGATCTCCAAATCGAGGTCAATAACCTCGTGGTTATCAACTTGGGTGGACTGGTTTTCATCCGTCATTGTGTCGCAAGCATCATTAGGCGAGATACCTGCCAGGTTTCCTGGAAATTCCAACAGAAAATCCTCTTCCTCCGAGTCGTATACATCTGCTGGGCCAGCAATTCTGTCGCTTCTGAGTTTCTTAGTGCGGCAACGTGTTTGTCGCGGCAGAGATTCATCGACAACGAGATTGTGACTGTCTTCAAAAAAGATGATATTAAACCTGATACCGCAGGCTTTTCCGAGTCTCTCGACAAACTTGACACAGGTCCCAGGGCGTTCTGGCATACCGCAAGGCCCTCGTGAGACATGGACTTCTAACTCCAGCGGCGGTGTCCTTTCATGTTCGAGGCAGTTCTTTAGCTGGGCTAGAGTCTGGAGAGTGATTTGACCTCTTGGGATCTGGTAGTGCTGAAGAAATGCGTGTACAGCAAAGGCGGTCAGCTTCTTTTCGCAATGAGCCGCTGCCCAATTCCCTCTATCTTCCTCCCTAGCCTGGCGCCCGTGACCGTCGTAGAAGGTTCGCATGTTGATGTCGAGGAGTTGCGCAAGGGTTTTGACGTGTTTGGTCCACTTGCGTGAGCATAGTCCAAAGCCGTCGATAGCGGCGCGATGAGGTCGAAGCTTGTCGCCACTTAGACAAAGCTTAAGGATCTGCAAGCCGTCCTCAGATTTATACGCAAGGAAACCGCACGTCTTCGGTGTATAGCAAGCTCTTGCCTCGGATATCACCAGATCGCTGGTGCGGAATGTGACTCTAGCAAGCGACCTGAGTTCGCGTATGACGCCGTCGAGGTTGTGTATGTAAACTCCTTTTGTAATTGGAACGATATTCCCTATGCTAACTTGTTGCATAGCAGACCTCTTGTGAAGGTAGCGCCGGGACATGACCAAGACGTCGAAACTGGGAATGCCATCTCTCATGCTCTTGTAAAACAGATACTCGGGGTGCGTGTCGCGTGAATCAGCGTCTGGCGAATGCGGCTGTGTTTTTCTCCGTTTTGGCGCCATCGATGTCAGGATCCAACTGGCATAGTTCCTATCAGTCTTGTTAGCATACCTAGGGACGAGAAAAGATGATGAGTGACTCTTGCAACAAGGTTTACCTACCAACTAAGCCCTCGTCAACGATGGTCACCCAGCCACGCCTTCTTCAGACGAATCTTTTGGCTTTTTTGAATGTGTACCGAGACAAGTTCTCCGTTCTGGTGGTGTCAGCTTGTCGAGAGCAGATGAGGAAGGCAGCAGGTACTGAAGTAAGGCGACGCCAGCCTTCGACGTGCCAGGCTCATTCGCCCAGTGTTGATTTTGATACTGGGACTGCCGAAGTTGTCGAAAGAAAGGAAAGCCGTCAAAATTTGACGGGGTGTCGTGGTAGGCGATATAATTTTCCCCCAAAAGGATGAGCGTCGCGGGGAGGAGAGTTGAGCTGGTTCGACTGCACGGGAAGGAGCTATATTCGGCAGGTGGAGGGGGCTATCAAAGGCCAATTTGAAGACATCCCCCGACTTTGAATTTCGTGATCGATTTTGGGGTGCTGGGCATAAGAGCTCATTCCACGTGGTGTGCCATATGCCGAGAGTAGCCCTGACGCCTTGGTCAAGACGCAAATGCCTACATTACGATATGCAAGATGCCTCCTAGTGCGCATCAAGCTCGATGACAGTTCCATATCCGGTTTATCTCGCAAGAATATTTTGTTCGACCTTCAGAGTAAAATGGTTCTGCAACCCCGTACTGCACCTGCACCGGGTGGCGGCCGGTCCAGGCAGGATGTGGGGCCGAATCGTTAGCGGCAGGCACCGACGGCGCCATTGGCCGGACATGGGTGAGTGTTGCCTGGCGCCTCTCTCCAAAGTCCCAAACACTTGTGAATTCCTCCGAGCAATGACGAAGACGTGAATCTATAAAACTGCAAGAACTCATGTTGTTGAAAATGGCATCCAAGTCTGGAGATGTCAACACATTCTTATTTGCTGTCTCCTGTAGTCGGTGATTCAGCTACAGCCCACGACCGCCATGGGCGCATCATCACAACCATCCTTCTGTCTCCTCACCCAGGGTCCTCCCGAGATCCTGCACGAGATTCTCTCTTATTGCCAGCAAAATGACCTCGTCTGTCTTTCTCTGACATCGCATCTCTTCCGAGGCCTCACACGATCATTAATTCCCGCCAAACCTTCTTTGGTTTCCTGCGACGAATCCCTCACCGAACAGCCACGGCTAGCTGCATGCGGCCAACCCATTGGCGACGTCGCTTATCACCCCTACATGCACCGTCGACGCCGCCATCATGGCTTCCTACACAGCCGAGAGACTTGCGCCGAACCGTGGTACTGCCCACGGTATCCTCCTGGTCATAGAATTTGTCATAGAAAATGGTGCTCACACTGCGAGTGCATCACATGCCCTCTGTACAAAAGGCTGAGGGAATGGGCCGGGGATCTGAAATACTGCACCATCTGCAGCAAGTTCACCCAAAGGGAGACAACCAAGAAGTACAAAGGAAGATGTGAGTTCCTCGATTTCGCTAGTCGGCACTTGCAACCATGGCTAATCCCAAGTATCCAGGCCTCCACGGTCGTCCCAAAACCCGCAAAGCTCCCAATAATCACTGGACAGCGAAAAAGGGCCAGTCGTATGGCTACCGCTGGTGGAGGCGATGGGGGACTTCTGGCGTGGACTCTTGGGCTTACAATGAGAAGCCAAAAACTCCCGGTCAAATGATCAACGCCAGAGTGGTTTAGTCGGGATCGGATCATGATAAAACGTGACGGACGGTAAGATATTTTATTGTAAAATACTAGCAAGCTGTTTGGGCTTTTTCTTGTTTCATGGTCCAAGATTCTCTCCGGCACTCTTGAAGACTTGCCTAAACTTCTCTGGTACATCATACTTGCCCAGTACCAGCTCAACGAGCTTCAATCCCTTTGAGGCACGGAAACTCTCCGTATCCAGAAGTTTATCCAGCTCGCTCCACGTCTCAATCCGATGACACTGCACAGGATAATCCTCCGGCGCCCCGAAGAACCTAGGCGCGTCAAGATACCGCCACGGCGCCAGGTCGTTGTAGGGCTCATCCAAGCCGTGGATGAGTCGTTCATAGGCGTATCCCTGGTTCTGTATGACGAAGATTGTAATGTCCAGCCGTTCTCGGACTATGGTACTGATCTCCTGCACCGTCATTTGAATGTTGCCGTCTCCATCAATCAAGATGGTCTGTCCCTGCTTTGTCCTGTCGCGATATCCAAGACTGATGCCCAGTGCCGCAGGCAGCATGTGGCCGATGGAGAACCACATGCCCGACGAGACTGTACGCGCGCCATGAGGCAAGACCATGTCACGGCCGCCGATGATGGGAGTTGCATTTCCGAGGATGAGTGTATCGTAGGGCTGGAGGTATCTGTTGAGCCGTTGATAGAGTCCTGTCTGTGTGATCGGTCTGTCTTCCCGTTCTTCTAGGGGCTTTGACAGTTTGCGCCAGTCGCCGAGAAGCTGTACCTTTTCGTTCTCCGCTCCCGGTATTCTTAGTCCTTCTTGACGAAGGCTACCACACATGTTGGTCAAAACAGCTCTGGTATCGACGGTCACTCCATCAACGTTGTCTTTTCCGAGGACGATGGTTTTCGCTGGCTCCGGAAGAACCTGCCAGCCCAATGTTTGGGTGTCGGAGAACATAGGACCCAAAGCCAGCACAACATCGGCCGTCGCCAGGTAGGGTAGCGTGTCAACTGCTCCTACAGGTCCAGAATGTACACCGTAATAATTCGGAATGTCGTTGTCCACCATGCCGGCCCCGGAAGGCAGACTGAGCGTCGGAATGCCGGACTCCCGGATGAAGTTGTTGATCTCCTCCCGAAACTCTTGCATCCCCATCCCGCGATCCACTAATAACAGCGGCTGCTTCGCAGACATCAAACGGCTCAAGAGGGTGTTAGCTTGTTCTTTCGCAGCATGTCTCGTGCCTACTTCGGGAGTTTGTAAATCGTCTCCAAGCCGAGCACCGTCAACTTCTACTCCGACAAGGTCGCTAGGAAGCTCGATATAAACAGGTCGACTACGCCGTTTGGCTTCGCCGAGAACCCAATCCACCATCTCCGGCGCTGTGTTCGCATCGTCGAGCTTGGCCTGTGCCGTCGTGACCTTTGCAGCAATTTCACTGAAGACGTTTAACCTAGTTGGGTCCGCCAGCGTGTGGTGCACATATCGTTGCTCAAGTTCCGCCATGTGGTTCATCTTCTTTTGCAACCTCGTCGCAGGCGTGCCGACAATATGCACAACGGGTACATGCTCCGCATAACTGCCCGCGATGGCGTTCAGGGCCGACAACTCGCCGACACCGTACGTAGTCATCAGGGCGCCAAGACCCTGCGTTCGGGCGTAGCCATCGGCGGCGTATCCGGCGTTGAGCTCGTTGCAGTTTCCAATCCACTTCAGTCCGGCAGGCTTGACATAGTCTTGTGCTCTCAGGGTAAAGTCCCCCGGGACGCCAAACAAGGATTTGACATTTTGTTGGGAAAGCCGCGTGAAAAGATAGCGTGCGAGTGGCACCTTCTGGGGAAGCGGCATGTCGGTGCGTTCGTCTGTATTGAGGAACAATGTTTCGGAGCAGCCTTCAACTCATTGACAGAGAGGGGCAAGATCGGACAACTGTCAGCATTGTGGTCAATACCAGGTACCCATGCCGACATCGGCTGGAGGAGACAAAACTCCATCAAATGACGTCATTGCTGATTTGGGTTTTGTTGTTGACGAAGAACCAATTGCCATGTCTGAAGGGCGGGTATTTGACTTTCGCGATATCACTTGATTTCCCGGGCTATAAAAATGGAGGGCTTCGTGGAGTGTCATTAGCCTTCCCCTCCCCCCTTTTCCTTTTGCCTTTGTTCCCATTTTTGGTCAAATTCTCCCGGGCAAAGACCTCTTGATAACAATAACGAAATCTGTCTTCGAGATTCAATTATGAAGATGAGATGTAGGCGCTGACTCATGCGGTACATAATGCGCAAAACTTCATCGACTTCACCGACAGATTGTTCGGTCGCTCCCTAGGAATGTTGTTGGCACCATGAGTAACACGGGAGCTAGGCAGAACCTAGCCGCCTGGTTGCCTTCGGACTAGGCAACCATCATCAGACGGTGGCATAAAACGCTATGCTGCTCTCGCTGCTCTGGGTCGAAGCTCAATTCACACTCAGCTGACATGTCTACCTCAACTACCAAATCGAGCAATTTAGACCCGGCAGCGGTCGCTGACTTTCACGGGACACTCAAACAATCGAAGCGCATCGTTGCCATCGTCGGTGCAGGTCTCTCGGCAGCCTCGGGTCTGGCGACGTTCAGACAAGCCAGCGGACCATGGACGAACCAGGACATGACACAAGTCGCATCGCCCGCCGGTTTTCGACACGATCCGGGTATGGTCTGGCAGTTCTACACCTATCGTCGACAGGAAGCACTTCGCGCGAAACCAAACCCAGCTCATCACGCCTTAGCTGAGCTTGCCCGCCGAGTTCCAGGCTTCATCACTCTCACCCAGAATGTCGACAATCTGAGTCAGCTTGCCGGGCATCCGGCTGATCAGGTTAAAGAACTGCATGGGAATCTCTTCACGCTGTCTTGCTTCGACAAGGACGGGTGCGGGTATGTCGAGCGTGACAACTTTGAGACATCTCTTACGCCGGCCCTTGACCCCTCCAAGGACGAGCAAGCAGCCATGGGAAGCATCGACCCTAATCACAGGCCAAAGGCCAGCCCGGTTCTTCTTGCCGGCATCGCTCGAAAGCACGCACAGATCCTTGGGGACAAATACAAAGAGGAAACGCCGACCATCCAGGACTTGACTGCCCTCAAGCCTCCGGAACAGCTCACCGTCAATCCAGTCGCCAACGTCCGTTTGACGTCGGGGCTGACCAAATCAGACCTACCGCAATGCCCCAAGTGTAAGACAAACCTTCTCAGGCCAGGCGTCGTATGGTTTGGCGAGCCTCTAGCCGTCGAAATAGTGGAAGAAACTAAAGCAATCTTTGACGAGCCTGCGCCTATCGATCTTTGTCTTGTTATAGGCACTTCCAGTTCCGTTTGGCCCGCTGCTGGGTATGCTGAGATGGCCAAGAAGAAAGGCGCGAGAGTTGCAGTCATCAACATTCACTCAGACGATGCAAAGGGTATTCGACCGAACCAGGATTGGGTATTTGTTGGCGACGCCGCTGTCGTTTTACCGGAGTTGCTGAAGCCTATTGTTGGCGAAAATGAGACGTAGGATATTCGAAAAGGTCTCGGCATATGCCTGCCCAACCCGTCCAATGATCCGCAATGAATTCCAACCCAGTCGACATGCTATTCTTTACAGTGAAGTGATCGTCATACAAAGTGGAGACGCACAACGCGCCCAAAATGTTGCTGACAGAATTACTGCTGATTTTTGAAGCTTAGCAAATGAGGGAGCATTTGTATGTAATCTCCATTTCTTCGAGCCTGTTTCAAAGACGGTTTGCATGAGCTGTAATACAACTTGTGCACAAAATGCCCGTGAAGCTGAATTCAAATGACCAGGGCTGTTTGTAGGGTTGCATGGGTACGGTGTGGACCTGGTCCTCTTCCGGATGAATCGGAGGGGTCTTCCGGAGAGCTAGACATGGGGTCTGGCGGTGAGATGTTCAACTTCCAATAAGAGGAACGACGGCTCGACCATCTCATGCACCTCGCCCGTAGCCGCCATGGGTTTTCTCGTTTGCGGTGCGAAGTATCCACTTGACGCGGGGTCTTTGGGCACACCGACATCTGGCGACTTTTTTTTTGGCCTGAAAGAAACACAACCACGACCCATCATCACAGGGTGAACCGTGAACGATCACGGCTCTCAGTACCGAATCAAGGCCACGATAGCTGAGTAAACGTACAAGAAGTCGCACATAAAAGCGAATCAAGATGGAGGTGACCCACGCAAAGTCGCTGCAGGCGTTAAAGGCCAGCGTGCCAAGCGAGAACGCCTCTCCAGAGCGGGTGCGCCTCTGGCTTCTTCAGCTCCTGAGGCACCGCAAAATTGACCTTGTCGATGGACCCATCTCCTTCGTCTGCCTGTGGAACGGCGCTGAGCTGCATTCTATGCACCCGAATCACGTCTTCGGATTCTTCATCTCCAAGGGTCTTGCTCCGCACAAGGCCAGCAACCTTGTCAGAGATATTACAGAATGTCTGGAGGTATGGGCTCACTCGCATGGAAACCCACTTCCCCAGTCCGGACCCCTTGCTGACGATGGTGGCACTGTCAAGGATTACCGCGCAAGGCGCGTCGCCTGTCGTGCGGCTGGCACAGTCTGGGTCCCGGAGTCGGACTCCTGCCCAATTCCGGGCGCGGAGACCGAGCCCGACTTGATTGACCTTCCGTCGAGTACCGAAATCTCGAAGAGTCGGACGGCCTCGGAAGATATTGCCACTACTTTATCACCGAATAATCCTGGCCTTTTACTTGGAGCAGCCCTATCCACCGTCATCGGCTTCGGAGTCCTAGCGTGGTGGAGAGTGCGTATTCATTCATGATGAGAAAGAGATGAGAACACGACCTTAATGAGCAAAACGAATACGGGAATAGAAATCTAGAAGGAAAGTTTATGCGCAAATTAACTCTCATTTGTTGACAAAATTCTACTTGGTGGTCCTTCATCCAAATATATCTCAGCTCTTCGTAGCCTGGTCGTTTTCAACGGCGTGAGAAGTCGCAACTTCCATTGCAAACCCGAAAACACGAGCATACCAGCCTTGAGACCAGTAGCTAAGCTCCAGATTGTGCGGTGCTCCGTGTATGAGACTAGCGTCGACTTTCTTGCTCCCCTTGAAAGCCTCCGCATACTCTCGAAGGTCCTTGTCTGTTCCAAACCACAGCCCATCACGCTCGGCGAGGCCGATAGACAGGGGAACCTTGATGTCGGCCGCATATTTCTCGTTCCATGTCGCCAAGAACTTGCTGTACAAGTCGACAATCTCGCGAAATGGCATGGGGCGGTCGAGAATAGCCGTATTCTCTAGCATGGCAGGGTCAACTCCTCCAGGAACGAACATGATGGCATCTTTGGCTTCTTTCGGTATCGTGAAGAACTCCGGAGGATTATCTCCTATGCGCGCAGAACTAGGATCGCGGAAGTTGTTGGTGCCGTTCCCAAAACCTGAGATGCTGATGCCGGCGAGGGGATAAGCTGGCGACGTCTCTTTCGCGTGGAGTGCTGCAGCGACGCATGCTCCAGGGGTGCCCAAGGAATGGCAATGAAGGATGATTGAAGAACAATCGTTGGCAACGCCAAACTCTTTCCAAATTGCAGGTAGGAACTGCTGATGGAGAAGCTTGCCCCATTCTTCTTGGAATGATGAGGTCTCGGGAATGTTGCCGACCGCGGTTGTCTGTTCGTATCCCGGTCTGTCAATCGCAACAAATGGGACTCCAGTAGCTGAGCTCATATGTCTGGCGCTGTACTCGTTGACGTCGAAGTATGCGCTGCAATAGCATCCCCCATGAAGGCCAACAATCAGGGGGCAGAATTTGGGTCGTGAGGGCCCGGGGCCTCGCGGTGGGATGTTGTGACGACCAGAAATGGACGTATTGCCAGGAAGGTCAAGTTTGAAGGTTTGCATGTCGTCGGTCGATGTCTATTACCTCATACAGTAGGCTTAGTACTTTCGCAGGAAACGTTTAAGTGCCGCAAAGTTGACTCACATAGATTTGCTTGTATCGGTCGGGATTTGCTGATGCAAAGAGAAAGACGAGCGTCACATGATGTTACAACTACATTTCGACGGCAATATTCGGTTTAAGCGACCACCAACAGATACCACATGTGTCCTTTTAATGTGTGATTTGACAGAAAGCCAAAAGTGTGGACAGATTGCGTGCAGCCTGGTCAAGATGGTCATCCCCGCTGCTGTGAGCTCGCATTTCTTACCACACAGACGCGCAGCCTCTGGCACCCCGGTCGATATGCTTCTTTTACTGTAGACAACCAACATCACCAACACTAGTTTTCTCCTTGTTGGGTTAGACTGCGCGGCCTCGTGCAAATCCAACCAATCAACATGAAGAGGAAAGAGGGGAATGTGCATGTACTCACCTCGGTTCGTTAGGCGGCATTACCTTGTGCCATGTTTTCTCCTCCATGGACGGGTCCTTATCACCAAAATGATGCATGTAACCAGGGTATGGGACATGGGCTACGTAAATTTCAATCCGTTATCAATCCGAAGTAGCCCATTGAGTCCCTGCTCCAACGTTCTTTGTTCTCCCACTTCATCTTCCTCCATATCTTGTAATAAACTGCTTAGACAATTGTGTCACGGTGTAGCAATAGATCGTGGTGATTTCGACCATGGTGGAAACGCACCGGGTTCCCGGCAGTCCAAAAGGGGCCTCGCCAGAACGCGACCATGTCGCAACAACGCACTCACAAACCGACGAGAACGCGCCATCAACTGCAATTGACCAAGCAGATCCACATATCGAGGCTGATGATGCGACCTCTGTGGATGGCTACGAATCCGCCAGCAGTCGCGGTTCCAGCACAGCAACATCGCTTTCTTCCAGCATCAGAGATTTCAATTTCGAAAATAGACGCCGATACCATAAGTATAAAGAAGGTCAATACCACTTCCCGAACGATGAACCGGAGCAAGAGCGCGAAGACATGAAACATCATATGATAGTTGCTCTATGCGATAGTAAACTACATAACGCACCTATCAATAGCCCTCAGAAAATTCTTGACATTGGTACAGGTACTGGAATATGGGCTATCGAGAGTAAGTGATGCGCTTTTCTCTTTCTGCTTCATAATTGTTAACGTCTAGCAGTGGGTGAAACGTACCCTGAGGCTGATGTCGAGGGCATTGATTTGAGCCCAATTCAGCCGCAATTTGTGCCTCCAAATGTTCGCTTCATTGTGGATGATGCTGAGGCACGATGGCTATATGCAAATGATTCTGTCGACTATATACATCTCCGTCACATGGCGCCATCTATCAAAGACTGGCCTAAGTTGTTGAGCCAGGCCTACAGGTAAGCCCAATTGATGAGTCGTCAAGTCTTCGACATTTCTCTCCTCAAATTCTGACCCACATATACAGGGCTCTCAAGCCGGGTGCTTGGCTGGAAATTCAAGACATAGTGCCCGAATGCAAGTGCGATGACGGCACCATGCCACAGGGACAACAGTATGCGCCCGCAAAGATGATGGATCTCATCAAAGATGGACTTGCGCAGTTTGGTGTAGATTTGAGGGCAGGGAAAAGCCACGAGGGCCGAATCAAGGCTGCTGGTTTCCAGAATCTGGTCCACGACACCAAGAAGGTTCCTGTCGGCACTTGGCCAAAGGACTCTCGCTTGAAGTCCATCGGATCTTATGCCCGCGCAGTCATCTATGACGGGTTGCATGGTAACACCATTGGGCCTTTTACCAGAGGATTAGGGTGGAATCCAGTGGAAGTAGAGGTTTTTCTTGTCCAATGTCGTAAGGAGATGTTGGATGACAGCATCCATCCCTATATCTTCTATCACTCTTACTCGGCACAAAAGCCGCTAGCAAAAGAGTGACGACTTGATGGGTTTTGATTAATTGAGTGTTCCCTTGAAGGATGAGTTTCAACATGGGGGGCTCTTTGTCAATATGGAGGTCTTGGAGTCGAAACAAGTCTGTTTGTAACCCTTTCCTAAATGATTGCGCCAATGTTGATAGAGGGGTTTTTGCATTTCAAGCCAGATGACTCTTCTCAGCTATATTTGTTGTACAATGATGAAACCGAAGGCTTTGATGTCGAAGAAGGCAAAATCGCAATCCCAAAAGTTCTTGCCGATCTTCGTTGTTCTTGAAGACCGTGTCCACGGTTTGCGACCCATGAACACATACTTTTCTGGGTGACCTCTACGCAAAGTATTTTCAGAGACCGTCATCTGACAATCTTCACTATTATCTACGGGTAGATGCAGCAGACGACAGAGCCAAGGGCCACGGCCCCAATTGTAACCTGCGGCATCCCGTCGACAAACGGATCAAGCTCAGAACGTCCGACGACAAAATCTATTCTTTTATTTCACCGCTCCTCCTCGCTTCTCAAACACCTTTCTATCTTTCTAGAAGACATTCTGTCTCGAGCAGCTCTATCACCTCCAATTTTTCCAAGAAACATCTTTCGTGCAGCCAAGATCCTGGCCATCAAGGCTGCGCACGTACAATGGCCCACGCTGAGCTTTCATCTTCCTATCGTTGGTACAAGATCAAAACCGATCAGGCACTCGGTTGGGTGATTGCCACCGCGGGAGAGCTGAATGGTGTCAAGAACGTTTCACAGTCACACAAAGTACTGGAGCTGGTAGACATGGCGCAGATATGCGCAGCAGCTGGGAAGATCATGCCGGAGAGTAGGAAATTAGCACTTCGAGAGGCTCTTGCACTTCGTCGTCGTTGTGCGAAATGGTTCCAGCATCACGGTTCTCCCGCAGCAAACTCTGCTCATGCCTTCTTCAACGACAAGTTGCAGCAGATTCTTGACTGCTTTCCTGCCTCTGCGACGAGTAACACGTCGAAAGGAACGACGAACCGCGACAAAGCTCAAAGCGACAACTTCTTTGCGGTCCTTGGTGACAGTATGGACATTGGGGCGGCTGCCCCTGACGACACTGAACCGATCCAAGCGCGTGTTGACGCGAACCCCAAGCCGACTATCGAGCGTCCGAACATGGAACCACCTGCACGACCTCTCGAGAAGTTAACCACCATCGAGGACGATCATATCATGGAGCTCATCTGTCTCTTCAACGATGCTCGCGACGTCCGCAACTTCCTCAAGCGTACTTGGACACGGTACGCTGAACGGAAGACCGATCTTGTGACCGCCAGTCTGGTAACTCAGGCCTCCTTCCAACACTTGACAGATCTCGAACTCGACTTCTCGCGGGGTTATCGCTTTGGTTTCCTCGACATCATGTTTGGAACTCTGTACACATTTTGCGCTCTAGGAGAGGCAAAGCATTGGCTGGTGATGCCGACCGAGACCGAGGCCAAAGCGTTTGCGTACGACAACATGCAACGGATTATAAGGTCTGGATGGATACCGACGCCTGAGATTGATGATTGGCTCATGTCAGATACGCTTGGCATGTTGGATTCCATTGCGGATGTTCTCTCGCAAGGCGGGCAGCCAACAGAAGATGCGCTCAGGCCAGTGTTGTCCAAGTGCTCGACGAACGCCGACCATTTTCTTCCCGACACACGCCGTCTCGCTCAACTCCATATTGAGTCTAAGGCAATGCGACCATCCTTTGCTCGAGTGGATCTTCTCGCCACTCGTCTCAGAGAGACAATACAACGCACCCGGATCAGGATGAGTACCGCGGCTATGTGTCGTACATTCCTCGACCTCTACAGCATCAGTGGTCTGCACTCCCTTGTTGAGTCTGATCTGAAGCAATTCATGAGCCATCGTTCGATACAACATCTGATAGAGATCGACAAGAGTTCTGGCATTCAGGATTCTTTGATGAAAGCTCATCTTGACGCTCTCTTTCCGCCTATCAACTCAGATCAGAAGAAACTCTCTGTCCGCAATCCGTTGTTTCTAGGGTCCGTTCTGAGTTCTCTGGTGTTGAAACTGAACAGTTCGGAGCTCAGTCTGGTGAACAAAAGCGGATCGCTGATGACCGCGGCGCATTTGTACAATGCTCTTCGCGTTTTCAATCCCCAGACTATGCCGCGCTGGCACGACCTGGACCTCTTGATCGAGCTGCAGAAGGAGCCTATGTTTGCCCCCGAGCCGCCAACCGAGTTCGCTCAATGCGTGAGTAGATTCTGGATAGCTCAAGGACTCAAGCCGTCGGAGATTGTGTCAGCTCGAATGACGTCCAGAAGACTGGCTCTTGCATCTGGACGTAAACATCCAACCGAACTATATGAGAAGCGTTTGGCAGGGTTGAAAAGGGGCTCCGGGGTGAGAAGAGAGCTTCGGACTTTGGCGGAGGGGCTTGATCCCCTGAAGAACACCCCAGGCAAGCGGCGCGAGTTGCGACTGGCACCGCTATTGCAACATCTTCACTGGATCCGATGCATTACCGGTGAATGGAGGCTATCAATGGACGAGAAGACGGTACGAGGGGCTGTCGAGACTGATCTGGGAAAACGTCTCGGTCGCGGTCAATCTCCTCCCCGAGCAAGTGATCTACCCGTTGTCGTCTGGCTTGGTCAACTGGAGAAGATGATCCAAGCTGAGACACCAAGCTTGTTCTTTGGCTTCACAGAATTGGAACAAATCGTGCTCGATAGTCTCGGCTCTCTTGTATCGACCGGGGCGGTAGCTCGCGCCTTTGAACAGCCCGACAGTGCTCTTGCGTCGTGGAAAAAGAGCATGCCATCTGATAGATCGCTCCTCGAATCTGAGCATAAAAGGTGGTTGGGTTGGTGCAGGTAATTTTCTCATCTCCCGTGCTCCGAGCTAGATTACGTTTGCTCATACCATTCTTGTAGCAAATTGGGTATCACAGTGCCTTCCGGGCTTGTAGTAGGCACACCAACACGAACCCACTGAGATCTACCTGTGCAAGGTCTTCTGCTATACCAGCTCCCAGTGCCTGCAGATTTAATGAACTTGAATTTATTTGAGTCTAGAACTATGTGTTTTTGACACTATTAGATCGAAGAATAGCATCTCGCTTCTTATGACTTTGTCATTTTAGCAAAGTTAACCTAAGAAATGGCATCATACTGAGTCACACTAATAACACCATAGCCTATTGAAATCTACTTTACCACAACATTGTTTACTTCAGACCATGACTGAGGACACTTTGGAATCCCAATTCTTGTTGTCTCTCGTGTTGATCCGGATTCCTCAGTCATCATGCATTCCGACGCATCATCTTTCCAGATATGTTCCCAATCTAACAGTGATCCCTGAGGTAGCTACGACAAGCTGCAAAGACGACAGCAGTTGATCGCCGTTTTCAATGTTGACTTTTTAGCACAGTTCATGCAGATTCGCCTTTTCAAATGAAGTAAGTCTTTTCATCTACGAAACTCCGTAGTTCCTTATTTTGTCGTTCTGGCCGATTAGGACCTTCCTAGTTGTGTCGGTTGCACCTCAATTACAGCAAGTCCTTCCCTCACCTCTTTCCTTAACAAGACCTCCTTAGTAGAGTATAAATCTCGAGCTTCCCGCCATTCTTCGCCTGATTCTTTTTGTCTTCCATCAACCCACAAATTTCCGCGTCAATCGACCTCGTCAATACTTCAAAGGTCTCCAACATTTCTTCAATTTCCACATTGCTTTGAAACACACGCAAATCAACTTAACTTGACCTCAAGTCGCAGAAACAAAACAACGCCATATTTGAACTGAACTTCGGACTTGCCTATTCTACGTCGCTCTTGCCTCGCAACACCAAATACACAAATTATTCAGACACTTCTTGCGAAATCTGAATCTTACCTTCAAGTCGAGTCGCTCTTAACTTCCGACACAATTAATGATGGAGCTCATCCCGGCTCGAGACCTCATTGTAGCGCGATATGCAACTAAAGTCACACGAATCGAGGACTACGCCGATCAAGATGTTAGAGGCTGGCTGACAATCAACCGTTCAGCACGAGATGGCAACATGAAGCGAACCCCATGGGCCCTTCGAATTCTTCCGGACTATGTCGAAGAGATCAACAGCAACTTCCCTCAAGCTCTGACTGCCATGGATAACAGTCGAAATGTCGGCTGCCTCAACGGTATCGCTCTGCTCAACTCAAGGATCAAAATCACAACTCTTGGCGGTCTCAACCGTCCCCGCGAACTGTACCGAGCTATCCACAGCGGCCAGCCTGACGATGGGATAAAGTCGAGGCTGGGCCGTGAGAGCGACGCGGTTTTCTTCCATCATCATCTTCGGCGACACTTGAGGTGGCAGAGTCGGGAGCCAAGTCCCTTTCTTTCAGCGACTAATGACCTTAAAAAGGCTGTCCGAATTGCTGCAATTTACGTTGCAAAGGGCTTTGACGATGTCCGAATCATCAGGTTCAACACCCAAGGACCTGGTTGGGATCACAATTTAAATCGAATGTGGAATCCCCGCAAGCTGGCCAGAATGTTGAGCCCGCGTGACGACAAGAAATACTTGGACAACGAGGTGCTCATTGAGCACTCCATCCCGAAGGATAGCATTCTTGAGACATACAGATGGCAAGAGCACAAGGCGCACCTGGACCCGAGCGGCCGGACTGAGGCACGCGCAAAAGCAGTCCAATTGACAAGAGACAAAATCAAGGTGGATCACCAAGAAAAGGCTCGGAAGCTTTGTGAGGACAACAGCAAGAAAGCTGCGGAGACACAGACGAAGGGGAAGGCCGAAGCTCAAGACAAAATGAAACCACAGCATGATGCGGAAGAATCTGCGAAGAAGCGAAAAGCCAATGACGACGAGGGCGAGGAATCTACACCCGTTGCGACGAGACTCTAGCGGTTTAAGATTGGTCAGAAGATGACGGCAAACTCAAGCCGTTAAAGTGCATCGGAAAGTCGCAGCCATGATGAAGGGAGGAATGGAAGGCGGCGGTGCCACTGTTGGATCAATTACGGTTTTTCTTCTTTCCTATGTTTGCCTTCTTTGCGCCGTCTGGGGTGCTTCGTTCCAGGTGAAAGGGGCGCGAAATTCCAGCAGCACCTGGCATAGTCACTAGCATAATGCGATATAATAGCGCCAATTTCTATCATCATTCGTCTTGAACATGCTTGTGCCACTGAATCCGACTTCATACAATGCTCGCGAAAGGCGGATTCCCATTTCGGCTAAATATTTCTCAGGAACACAATGAGAAAACGTGGAGGCATGTGTAGACCTATGCGGTCTCGTAAAAGTTTCACCTCTGGTGGAATTGTAGACACATGTCACCTTACGCGCGCATACATACGCGTGTTCAGTAATGCGCGAGTCTCAAGTAGATTCGTTGAGAGCTCGCATCAGGGTCTCGCTTAAACTCAAATAGGCATGTATTGTCTTGGTAACTGACTCGAGTTAGGTCTGAGACGCCTGATCTTGTCCATTAAATCTATTGAGACCCTTGCACGGCTGTTTAGAAAGTCTATTTAGTGGCTATGAGACGAACTGGAGCCCATCAACGGGTCAGGTTGTTTGAGATGCCTTACGAAGTAGCAGCAGTTATAAAATGTCTCCAGTGCCTCGACTTGATCGACATAGACTCTTGTCTCGAGCACTATTGGCACAGTCGTCTCATCTTGGTCACTCACTCGTTCATCCGATACACCGTCTCAAAAATGCAACTGTCCACCCTCTTTTCAATCGTTCTCCCTCTGGCCCTGGCTTCCCAGGCGGCTGCCCAGAAGTCTTTCTGCAGAGCTGCTGTCGATAGCAGTGTGAGTAGCACTACCCTTCCGCATTCTGTCCATCTATCTGACACGCTGTAGGGCGATTTTAGCGGATGCACGAGTATTAGGGGCGTCTGCACAACTGCTTGCCCGCGCGAAGTACGTTCCTCCAAACGCGC
Organism: Colletotrichum tropicale; assembly: GCA_027406125.1. Taxonomy (NCBI): domain Eukaryota; kingdom Fungi; phylum Ascomycota; class Sordariomycetes; order Glomerellales; family Glomerellaceae; genus Colletotrichum; species Colletotrichum tropicale. The sequence goes on along the minus strand of JANVYH010000009.1, from coordinate 4,219,058 downwards.
GGTCCTTGCCTGCGATCCAGCGGAGTAAGGAAACGAAACCTGGCTAACCAGCATTCTCCCCAATAGTGCGGTGCTGCATTCAAGTTGCAGAGCGTCAACGTCGGCGAAGGTGCTTGTGCTTGCTTCTGTACCAAGTAAATGGCGCACTGAGTTATTGTTCTGTTTAAATCCTGTCATCGGCCATAGCGTGGCATCTGTTATACAGTATTGGTTTTGTTATATCACCGCTCAAAAACCATCACTTGGCGTGTTCCGTCAAAGTTTCTCTCTGCTTCCCGCGAAAGCTTTCACCTCAGGGCTGCTGAAAGTGGCTAGCATCTTCTCCTAAATCATTGGCGTTGCGACGGCTTGATTGGGGTCAGATCGGTCTTCCGGTGGAATCTATCAGTATGCGGTCACACTCTTCGTTCAATCTTTGATAGATGCTTTAATGGCGATTCGTCAGCCGAGTGTGGTCTGCAGCGATGGTACGGCGCCCGTCGTATCATGCATCGCTCTCCTTCAATGAAGTATTTCTTCCATACCTTAGGTAGTTAACCAAACAATCAACCACTCGTCTGTGACCTGTGTTCAGGCGTTTTGAGCGCCAGATTGTGCTTGCCGATTCCTTCAGCAGATATGACTCTGCGTGTGTGGGCTGGATCTGGCGCCACAAATAGAGAAAATGTCATGACAAAATCCGGAATTTAGTTGTTTCGATAATCCTCTGATAGGCCTGCCAAACCTTAGTAGATTCCAGAGCAGAGATTTGGACAAAAGAACAAGTGTTAAACTGGACAGGTTTCTCTTGAAACCTCGCAGATGAGGGAACTTAAGAGAAAGGAGCATGATCCCAATCTTGCCCACACTAGTTGATGGGAGGTTGAGGTTCCCTTAGATTCCTGACAAGTCCAAGGGGAAAAGTATGATTGGCCCGTTGTTGCCAGTTAGTGATATAGCAACCAACCACCTTCCCAAGTACGGTATGTTGTGACAGGCTTGGGGCAATGACCGAATTCGATAATGCATCACGCACGGTATATGAGGTGTGACTCATCAACCAACTCAAGCATTCAGATCAAGCGGCATACTCAGTGGCTTCACACATCTCTACTTCCAAAAAGGGCATCACGCTCAGCAGATTATCGCCGCACCCGGAACAGATTGCCAGGTCTTGCGGAATAGTATAGACAGGGGAACTCTCCAGCAAGGCCATCATCGGTGATGTGGTAGTGTTGCAAAACAAAGCGAGTGGTATTTTCTTCCGACCTCATGAACTGCCTGTGTGGTTGTTTGTGAACTTTCACCAGTCCAGGTGCGCGCAAGGTATGCTCGAGGGGGCCGAGATCATGACCTTGAGGCGGACTGCGGCAACGATCTCTTCGGTGCGCTCCATTTCTGTCTCGTAGTCAATTGCTGCGATCTGGGCTTTGGCATCTTCAACAGCAGCAGGACCATACGCTTCCAACAATGTCGGGAGAAAGTCGTTCAGTACTTTTTGCTGCTTCTTTCGGACTTTGTCCCAGGTGGCTCGCAGCGAGTTTCTCAGTTCTTCGTACTTTGCCTTGCGCTCCGACGTCGTCATAAGACCATATCGCGAGATGAGGAGACTTCCGGTGAAGTTCTGGAGGGCGCGACTGTACAGGTGATCCCAACTTCGTCTATTGAATTCAAGGATTATGGATACAGCTATTGCAGAGGTTAGTGCGGTGGCCTAGTAAGAGCAAGGGTAGACTTGCCCACTTGAGGAGATTTTGTCGCTGCCTCGATGTCCTCCGAGGTGAAATGGGGAGGGGAAGTGGTGGAAGGCATTGTGATCGGTGTACTCCTTCACAGCTCGATTGAATGTGCAGAACGTCAAGCAGCGCAGGCAGTCTTGTCGGGGACAGCGCAAACGGAGACTTGCGGACTTATCATGCCAGACCAGAGTCGGTGTGTGGGCTGAAGCGAGAGGGGCAGTGGCTTGGATTTTACCGTCAGCATCGGTAGAAATATTTGACGTAAAAAGTACTAACTTGAAGCGAAGTAATGACGATACTTGAATTCGGGGTGAAAGTTTGACTTCGTACGGATTGTTACGCGTTGAAAGTATTCTGGGGTTGAACTGATTCGACGGGTACTGAGACAAGCTATCGGGAATGAGCGCCTCAATGTGTAGCAGCATCCAAGGGAAGGATTTTTCGCTTCAATTCCTTGTGACCTCTTTTTTAAATCAGATATAGGGACAGTAGATGCGATTGAAACTAGTGAAGTGCGTTACCTTGGTTGAGGTTTGTTAGGATCAAGGTTGGGCTTGTGGTCAAAATTGACTGAAAGTCTGGCTAACGTCCTACACTTACTTCTAGACTACCTCTATATCTAGACTACCCTAAAATGCTTTATTGAAAATGTATACTATTACTTCTAAACTTAAATAACTTTACTAATTTTTACTTAATTATTATTAAACTTTCTATAAAGTATAATAACTATATAATAATTAATTATACTAAAAATAAACTTTTTTAAGTACTTAAAGCTATTATAATTAGTATTAGTTTATAAAAAGCTTTATTATAATATAATATACTAAAAATTACTCTACTATATTAAATTTAAAGAGTTTAGCTATAAAATATTACTTTTTCTAATCTTTAAAAACTTTCTCTAACTTAGGAAAACTATTTAGCTAAATAGGTTTAAATCTAAGCTACTTTAAGCTTTTTTCTAACTTATTAGTAATTTAAGGATTTTACTAAATATATCTTATAGATCTATAGAGATTCTTAGTTTCTTAGAAAGAACTAAGTATAGTTTTTTATTAAGAGAAACTTATCTATAAAAGTTTAAAAAAGTAGAGTAATTAATTCTTAATATATTAATAGAGTTTTAACTAATATAATTAAGTAATAGTTTAAGTATTTTATTATACTTAAGATTATAGCTATTAAAGCTTCTAATTAATATAATATAAATAAAACTAATATTCTAAAAAGTAGAAGATTAAATAAGCTTATTTTTAGATTATTAGAAATTTATTCTATTTATAAAAAATAGCTTAGATTATATATTTAGATATCTCTAATTAAATATATCTTTATAATTAATAAAGTACTACTTCTACTTATTATATATAAAAATAAAAGTATTTAGTAGTAATAATTCTTTCTAAATTTAATACTATATAAATCTTAGAAATTTATAGTTATAGAAAATAAGTAAACTTTAAACTTTATAACTATTAAGTAGTTAATAGAGGTTTTTATTTCTTTAATTTAACTAAAAGACTTTTTAGAAATTAAATTATTAATTTTAAATAGTTATAGAAACTATAAAACTATTACTTTTATATATATATACTTTAAGAATAAAATATATTTATTATTCTTATTAATATATATATTATATATCTTTTAACTACTTAATTAGTTAATTTTTAAACTTCTTAAAGTAATATATAAAAAAGAGCTTAGATTATTAACTAAATAAGATATTAATATAGTTATAAATAAGAGAAACTTTATTTTATACTATAGTAAAATATATAAAATAGTTTTAATAAATAAGAATATTATTAATAACTAAAAATAAACTAATTTATAGTTTATTAATATAACTAAACTTCTTATAAACTTTCTATTACTTAAAAATATATTAACCCCTACTAAACTAATTAATTAGGTTTATAAAAAGCTTTCTAATAGTAAAATAAATAAAAAATAAGTAATAAATATATTAATAATCTTTTAATTAACTTTTAAAAAAAGAAATAAGTTTTAAAATTAGTTTAGCTTATTTAATAAGTTAGATAATAATAAATATATATAATATTTACTTTTTTAGAAAGTTTAGAAAAACTTTAATAAGAAAGTATATTAGTTAGTAGTAGCTTAATAAAAGATTAAAGTATTATAAGTAGAAGTTAATACTAATAAAGCTAGGAAATAGAAGAAAGTTAAAATAAACTTAAATTTAAAGTTTACTAATATTAAAGCTATTTAGAAGGCTTAAATTAAAGTAAGTAAACTTAAAAGTAGTATAGATAAATCTAGTAAATCTAAAAACCTTAATAATAGTAAAAGTTATATTATTATAGTATTATAATATATATAAATATTAGTTAAAGTTAATATATATAAATATAAGGGTATTAAAAGTAGGTGGTCTGGATGTGGGGGTGGTCTGGAAGTAGGTGTGGGACGTTATGTGGTGGGGGAACTTAGCAGAGCAATACTGAGATTGAGCGCAATTTGTGGTGACAACGATCCGCTTGAACGAATGAATTTAGCTTTGAAGGCAGACTTACGCTTAAAACTCACGATCTTGGCGTCTTCATTAAGACCTGAGTCGCAAATAATGATTTTCTCGATGGCGAGAGCGCCAGGCTGAGAGGTTGGGTTGAGCTTGCGTGGCTCGGGTGGGTATGTTTTAGAGAGTGTTGCCTCTTTTCTTGAAGTGGTTTTTGAATGATTATTTTCTCTGTGAAAGAAGAGATCTCAACTTCTTTCCCAATTATTGACCTGCTGTGTGGTTGGGCGGCAGCATTCCATGCAGAGGGTCGCCAGCTTGACTGGAGTGCCCAGGCGGAGGCTATGATCCACCACCAATCTGCGAAACCAAGCCTCCGGAGGTTCGCTAGTCCCAAGTGCAGTGAAAAGTTTCCTGCACTGCTCACATTTTACTTAGTCATAAAGGTAAGCTCAATGCTGAAAGGTTTCACTTTAGTACGCTCAGGTGCAAGCAAGCAAGCAAGTGCACACAAACAAAGGAGCAAACGAGAAGGATATGATAGAGTAGACATAACCCACATACAATTGTCATGTCTGCCAGTGTAGGTACATGCAATAGATGAGTTGCCAGCATGGTGGGCCTGGGAATAGATTGGGTAAATTATCTGCCTCCTTAATACGAAGACGCTGGGAAACACAAGTTTCTTCGATTTTTTTCAATCCTGTCACCAGAATAACCACTCACTTGGTTTTACTGTTTCAAAAAACTGCTCAGGTTGCCCGTCAACCTGGTGTCCCTTTTCTCCGGGTGGCGATCGGAAATAAACAACCAATAATTTCACTGTTCCAAGCTGAAAGTACTTGAATACAGCTTTAGTTAAGTAACTTGAGTAGATGAGTACTGAATCCAATCTGAAGTTTTCGTCCGCCTTGACCGTGGCTCACCGAGGCTTACCCAGACTTGCCGAAAGTTGGAAAATTACCCCAATTCCCTGCAGGGTGCATCCATGTAGATACATCATGTCTCGGGGCGTCATCTCGTTACCCCGCAACCCCCCAGTTGCCCATTTCTCCTCCTGATTGCGTCTGATCTCACTCCTGACATTAACAACCTGAAGCAACTCAAAACCGCTCACAACCCAACCTCCTACCTCCGCAACACTCGGCTTGGGCCATGGCGCTTGCGGCCCCCGTCAGCAGAGACGGGTTCTCTTTCGTAGGCGACTCCTTTTCCGTTTCTGCGAGCGGCCATGTTCACCGGCGGAGCACGCTACCAGAACTCAAGGCGCACTTCAAAGCAATCGGCAGTGGCAAAGATCAACCGGGCCACTGGTACGAAGCCCAACTTCTTCACTATGGCCTTGCCCCCTCCAAGGTGAAGGGTACGGCCAAAATGCGTCTTATGGAAGCTGTTGCTGCTGGGAAAATGACAGTCCCAGCTTCGCTGACGGCTCTGGAAAAGGACATGAAGAAGGAATGAACCAAGGCGAATAAAGCTATCATGGTTGCAACATCCAAGTCATCTGGAACAAGAGCTGCAGGTGGAACTAAGAGGAAGGCGACTGATGTGCAAGTCGTTGCCACCGGTGGAATATCTGTCAGTGTTTCAGTTACCGTGAACCACGGAGCGAGTATGCATGCCGCGAAGAAACCGAAGGCCACTCCAAGAACCACGTCCACGAAACAGGGTGCAACAAAGACGAGCAAGTCTGCCACGCCGAAGGCCAACGGACCGAAAACCAGTGCATCACGAACAAGCATGCGTGATTCTTCTCCTACGTCACTTGGCCAAAGTCCACAAACAAACGCTCGACTTGCGACGTCGACGTCATCTCCAGTCCCTCGGAAGCAATACGCACGCCGAGGAACCCTAATTTCGGAGGTCGAATCAAGGATGAGCCTGACTTCGAGGGCGAGGAAAGCATCAGCTCATTCGACTACATCCCATCTGGCGCTGCGTCCTCTTCTGTTGGTTCATCTTACCCAAGGCAGACTGCTCGCCGTGGTAACCCTAGCTTTGGTGGCAGAATCAAGCGCGAAACTGTGCTCAAACACGAATTTGACGACATACCCGCTCCGATCAGTCTTCTGCCCCTCGGTCTAATCAAAGGTCGCTACGAGGTTGTGTACATGGGCTTTGGTCGCAGCTATCTGAACGAAGACTATCGTTACCTTGTATGCACCATTGAGGGGGGTCGACTATGGGTGTCTTTTGATTTCAAGGTCAGAGGTGCTATGCAAACACATACGCGACCAATGGTGTCTGACCTGGCGCCATTGCTGTTTCACTGGTGCGGAGAAGGACCAGACGGCAGGACATACGATTGTTCTCATGAAGCGTCTTTGACATTCGTTGGGGGCGGGGTGATCGAGGGCACTATCGAGTTCGCGTGCTGGAAATATGATTTCAGGGCAGAACGCGTCAGTGGTCAACCTACGAGGAGTCAAATTCCTGCGTACGAAATGCGCGACAATTGGGAAGCTTGGTGCGCTGGATAAGACATTATTATACCCTCAAATCTATCAGTCAATTGCATATGCTGCTTCTAGTCCATGTCGATTGGCGTGCTGTTCACACGATCAATCGGTCTACAGAAATGGTACACAGGTATGGAATTAGTCAATTTATATCCGCCCTGAACGTATGGGCATGTGTCTTCACTTGAATAAGAGCTTTCTACAAACAGGGTATTGAACCTCAGTATCACTGACTCCTCAACCTATCTCAAATTGCTACTTTCAGGGCATGGTGGCAGAGTGTTTGTTGCGCAAGACTTAGAATCTTGTTTCTTTCGAGCCAAGTCCACGTCGAGATCCCTTGGTGATTCCGCGCAATTCTGAAATGCCCAAGTTTGCGTGGCGCCAGAAAATGACAAAGTTCGTGTAAAAGATCATATATTGGGATTTGTTTTCATGACGAGAATCGTTTGGATGAAGAACATCGTCCGGACCTATCTAAGGCGTTTGTTCCGAATCCCGTCCAAAATAGCCATTCATGTGGGCAATACTGCATCCTTCGCACAGCACCAAACCCCTCACGTCCCATTTGCGACGCCCAACACCTCTGCAAAAGTTCATCACTAAGTTGCAAAGTTTTCTCTGTTCCTCGTAATGTTTTTGATGTAGTTGTGATTCCGGTTCGTGTACGTTCTCGAGTACAAATCTTATGACGAAGTCTACCCAGTTGCTCGAAAAGGGGCTCGGGGTGCTGCGCTGCACTATTTGAAGTACGCACACCGGGCAGTCTCCGAGATCATCGGCAGTATCGCGTTTGGCTTCCTCGATCCTATCGCATTCAGAGTCAGAGAAATCGTTAGCGTAGCTTTCATAGCAGGTGTCGTACTCTCTTGCATGCATTTTGTCGACGGAATCTCGCCGTCTCTGAGCATTTCGATACGGAAATATAGTTTCCGGACGCTTTTGGTTTTTGGTCTCAGTCATTAAATCGCTTGATGAATATATCGCGATTATGAACCGGGGGGTCAGATAGAGGCCATGCGCAGTATGCCCTGACCCTACTTAATCAGTTCCAATTCGAGGCTTTTGTGCCCACGTTTTCAGCCCGTAAGCTTTATCTTGATTGACAGTTCAGCCATTGAGTGTATGGTTATTGACTTTTATCATCAAGGTGATGCCGCGCCCGGCGGTGAAAGTCAATATGGTTTCTTCAAAGGGCGGAAACCTGCTTGGTCGGAAATCTCAGTTGATCCTTCAGGAAGATCAAGATATGGATACTTTAAGTCACCTCAAACGCATTGGCAAAAGTTTCGCCGTTCGGTGGCGTGCCACTTGAAAACTTTTACGCAGTTTTGGGGAATACATGAGGACCTGGATGGTCGACGGCGTTGTCACCGGGCTGGTTAATTAATCGGCATAGACTGGAGATGCTCAACCTGAAGATTTAGACTAATCTTTCCCGGTATCGATGAGTTTCCAGAGGTGAGTTCTTAGATGAAAATTCTGTATCCAGAAAAATTCTGTATCCAGTATGGAAGCTTGCTTGACAAACAGAGGGTTTCCCAATGCGCTGTTTGTGCAGGTGTTTACATATATTCTGTAGAGTTTTGGTAAGGTAGTTAGCTGAGCCAAACTGACGTCCTCGGTCACGGAATGCATTGAGAAAGTTTCATGGAATAGCTGGCGCAGGATCATGGTACGCGCCTCTCGAGTTTCTCCACAATCGTGGGCAACCTCCGATGGCCCCGGAAGTAGCCCAACGGCTCGCAAGTTGTTTACCCCGGCATGCTCCCGAACGACCAAGACCTGCAAGTTGACCGAGATTCCCTTTACCGTTCACAATTGCATTTTTGCCCGAGTTCCCAGAGCCGCCCGGCGATGTCCGAAAAGCCGAATGGGACGTCATGACTCGGTGTCAACTCTTGGCCAATCGGGTTCCTTGCTGCGACTGAGTCGTAGAGCCGGGGTATGGAGAACACAGATACTGATCAGCGGAAGCTTGGCGCTAAAATACACTTATGCTTAAGTTTATTCCGAGTTGACTGACTTGTGACTTCCTTCCCAAGCTTGATTCGAAACCTACGTAGATAACAAAGTCGAAAATGTCTCTGAGAGTCACGATATAGGGAAACCAGACGTGGTTCGAAGCCAAGAAGATATCTCCAGGCTCTGTCCCAAATTAACACCCACCCATGCCGTGGGAGATTACGGAGCGTGGATATCCATCGGCCATACTCCGAATTTGGACAATTTCGGTCCTCTTTGGGCTACAGCGGAGATCCGGCACGCTACCCGCGAGCCTCAATTGGTAGAACCAAGAAGCTTCTCCGAGGGCCTTAAGCCTCACAAGTGGAGGAGGCTGCGTGGTGGCCCACTGCGGACCGGATCACGTTCCGCTTGACAAAGAGATTGGTGAGTTGGAACTTGGAAGGAAGGTAGGGCGTGAAGAGCGATCATGGGCGATTCGTTTATAACACCACGAGATTCCCGTGGTAAGCTGCATATGTCTCATGTTGTCTCTGTGAAACCAGCCTCAGTCCGTCGCAGCTTTCCCACATTGCCCAAGAGGCGTCCGTTCTTTTCTACGCTTCCATTCTCCCTGACCACTGTCATTCTTTCTTCCAAATCGACGACCAGGTAGCCTGTCGCAGGTTTACACTTCTTTCCCTCCTCCCGTCGCAATGCTCAGGCACGCACTCATCGCCATTCTTGGCGTAACTGTTGCTGTCTCCGCCGCACCGCCGAATATTCGCTCTCTTGCAGCCGACGACGTCGTCATTCTCCGCACCGATGGAACCTCTCAAATCATGAAGGCTGCCGAATTCGACGCCCTCGAAGCGGCTGCCGTCGCTCCTGCGCCGATCGAGTCTTACAATCAAACCAGCGTTCCCGGCATCTCTCGGCGCGGCTGCGAGGAGAGCACTGAGGTCCAGGTCCTCTCCGACGAGGAGTTCGTCGATTGGGACGTTGCCATTTCCCCGGTTGTTGCTTCGAAGGGTAACTCGGTCGGAGTCTCAGTCACACAGGGGTACAAGCTCGCCAACCGCCTGACAGTCAAACACGAAATCAAGTTCGGCGGCAAGAAGATCATCAGTGTTTCCCTGAACAAGAACTTGGACATGACCTGGACTACTACGCAGAAGACTTCTCTCAGTTTCAGCGTGCCCGACGGACAGTACGGTGTCGTTGTCAGCCAGCCCTACGTCCGCCGTGTTCAGGGCAATCTGCTGAGTGGCTGCACTGATAGCCCCACCGTTGACCCCTTTACGGTCGATACGTATGAGAGTCAGGCATATGACGATCTGGCTTGGGTCAAGGGCATCATTCGTCTCTGCAGCAGCGACACTTATCCCATCCCTTACTGCATTGGTGAGGGTCACCACGAGTAATAGTAGACTACGATTATGCAAGCGCTCCTGCGCGTTTATCAATTGGAACCTTGGCACAAACAACGGTAGAGACGCACCACCTGTAGCGCGCAAAGTGCAATCTAGATACCCATTCCGTAGCATGAAGTACGTTTGATAATTTGTCCTGTCCTCATTTTCAGTGCTTGGAGTTAACGTTTGCATTGCTAAACAGAGAGTTCTTTCCTCGCCTCGAAGTGTCGATGAGATATCACCTAGCCCACCCCATTTTGTCTCCCTTGACGATAGCTGCCTCATCATCGTCTCTAGAAGCATTGTCGCATTCTACATGCGTCTCATACGTTCTCTGCACAAATATGCGTCCATTTACATGACTGCTTTTATGCATGTCGTCCAAGGGTATTGACTCCGTGACCATAGTCGTCCTTGACACCATGTCGTGACCACGACTGTCTAGGACACCAGCAGTTCCCGCACTATGCCCACCGTATCGCTGACTGGTCTGCTTTCCCGAGTGATATTTCTTGATTCCTCGGGTAAGGAGTGCCTTTAGGGGCGGCAGACATCCAACTATAACTGCTGTCGCAGTCTCAACCGCACCCCATATCGCAAGACCCACGAGGTCAACTGTCCCCCCCTTGATAACCTGCGTCATACGGACCAGGGCAACGCAGATGATAATCAGAGCCAAGCTGAACGCAACTGCGAGCCCGATCTTCTTTTTTCTGTCAAGTTGTAACGATGGCAATACTGCAATAGGCAAAGCCATGATCATGACATCCGTGGTAATATCGACAGTCGTAGAGTAAAGGACATTGAATCGTTGCATCCATATCTCCTTGGGCGAGTTGCATTTTCCTACAACATTACGTCAGTAACAAATCTTATGAGTGATACAGCCCTCCCCTTTATTCAACTATGATTAAGAACGTACCTGCTCGGAAGTAATCGGACGGCGGGCTGCACGTAAGTGTGCTTGCCAACCAACAGCCGATATAGGCCAGTGTGGCAAATACAGCAACAAAATACCAGAGTCGACGATGAATGGTAAACGGCCGCACCAACCGGAAGAAGACGGCCATGAAACTAGCCTTCACTGACCAAAGTACAGTCCAAAATAGTTTGATGATGGGGAATTGCCAACGCGTCAGGTCTTCTGTTTGGGTGGCCGCCTCAGCCGTGACTGGAATTCTCCCAGCTGTGAGATATGTGGTGTACCAGAGAGAGTCCATTTGTTTCGTTTGAAGGCTGGCCATGGTGAGGAGACACATCCAGGCCCATATGATCCAGTAATCGTCGAGGAGTAAAGAATGATTTTGGCGCCAGCGCACTGTGAGACGCAGCACAACAAAAAAGGTGGCAACGGAGAAACAAATCCAGACGATGGCCAGAAGACTGTGGGGGTCGACATGCCGGGCCGCTCCCTTTAAGGGTGCATCTGTGTTCGTATTGGAGACCGACATTGTGCGTTGCAAAGAAGGGACAGAGAGAAGGAGGAAGTTTCACTCGGAGGAACAGCGAGATGGCTTGGTCCGTATAGATATGTCTCAACCAAGGAGTGAAATCAATCCTTGTTGATCATGACCAACGACTGTCTCGCACAGTTGGATGGCAGCTACCCTGGTTCTTTCGTGTATGGTCGATTGGTAAGTGTTATCTTTCGATCTTAGAATTTCTCATGTGGATCCAAGCCCCGTGTGTTGGTGCAGAGATAAAAGGCGTCGCCGCCTAATAACAGCTGCATTTGGTGTGTCCCGGGTCAACCATGCCCTCAAGAGTGGAACGGCACATCGGCGGCCGCAAGCTGTGAGGTCCTTGACACTTCTTTATGCCCATTCTCAATTGGCACGCATCAAAGGAATGGTTCCTGGCCAAGTCAAGATGATACGATATTCGACATGTGACCAACAAACCAACAGGCTCGTTGTCGGACGTTTAGTCGTTTTACGTGATAAGACTGGGAATAAGCGGGCTCAGAATTCTTCAGACACCAATAACAAGCCGCGAGATGTGATCGGTTGATACTTCATCTCCATATTTTCCAAGGATCTTTCCTAGAACTGGTTCTCGAAGTTCGAAAACAAAGGCCAGCACCAACCGAGCCGCAACAAATAGTCACGCTTCACAACAGCATACCAACAAGGGTTTGCGCAGTGTCCAGCAATCGAACCAAGCTGAAAGCGGAAGACATGCCGCAGCCGAGATTCTGATCTCTCCTTCTTGCTTGGTGTTAGACGTTCAGATGGACTATGGAGTAGCTCGCCCGATGGCTGGAGTGACCTCGCTTAGCAGTCATTCCGATCTCATTTCCCACGCCGCATGGCCGCAGCTCATTGTGGGGCATCGGGGATCGAAGCCGGACCGGGCCCCATCTCTTCAGGCCGGCGCGGACAAATCAAACGGTGGTCACTGTGCATACCTTGACCAGGATATGTTCGTTGGTTCAACTTGGGTGTATTTGAGCGGCCTGTGGTGACACAGATCGTGATTTGACAGACTTACGCCGCATGTACCTTCCATTACTAAACCTAGTCCTCTTGCAGGTAAGACAGCCGAGGTCATCTACGTACCCCAAAAATCTCTCGATGCCAAGAGAGATGGAAATTGCCTCCCTAAGTAGATACCTGGTAGGTTCTGCCTGTGCATTGGAGCAAACTTGATCTCTCTCGAGCCGGACATTGCGTTGATTACTCCGACGCTTCGCGTCAGCTCCTGCGACAGATAAATTGCGCCTCTTGACTTGCGTTCCCCGCGCAAATCTTGCATTCTTGTCGAAAATAGCCGCCATCGTTTAGTCCTTTTCTCCAGCTTTTGGTAGATCCATTTTTCGTTCACAAGAAAATTTCCACCATGCTGTTGAAGGTGACCCTGTCTCTTGCGGCACTCCTCTCATGCATTGAGAGCAAGAGCATTATTGAAGATCGGTCTCTCATCGATGCATTCTTGCCCGAGTGCAAGTGTGTAAGTTGGCTGTTGCCCGTCTTTTCAAAGACCGCCAATTGCATGTTCTTGAAGTATTGACGCCTCGCCCAGGTACCTGGAGACGATTGTTGGCCAAATGAGTTCTCTTGGAAAGCTCTTGACCTTGTTCTGGGTGGCAAGCTCATCCGGACAGAACCCATCGCACAGTCATGCTATGAGGGTCCGGTCAAGGACCTCGAGGAGTGCGCCTACGTATCCCAAATGTGGTCGGATCAAGACTTTCAGACTTCAAATCCGATCGGACGGCCTTATCCGTACAACATTACATGTGCGCCCGTGGACTACGCTGTAGGCCAAGTACCAACCAGTTGCACTCTCGGCCCGCTACCAACATATGCCGTGAACGCAACGACCCGTGCCCACATCTTCTCGGCGCTTGTCTTTGCTCGCTTGCATAACATTCGCTTGGTCATTGCTAGTACAGGGCATGACCTTCTTGGTCGCTCCGATGGCTATGGCAGTCTTGAGATTTGGTTGCGACACTATCGCAACACGATCGACTTCCAAACTGTCTACGTCCCCTCGAGAGGATGCTCCAGGTCCGGTTGGACCGGCAGCGCTATCCGCATCGATGGAGCATATCAATGGCGAGACGTCTACAAAGTTGCGAAAGCGAACAATGTGATCGCTGTCGGTGGGGGGGCTGTGTCTCCTGGTGCCATCGGCGGATGGCCCTCTGGCGGGGGCCACGGACCTGCGACGAGAAATTACGGACTTGGAGCCGACCAGATCTTGGAAGCGGAAGTTATGCTTGCTGACGGACGCGTTGTTGTCGCCAATCATTGTGAGAACTCTGATCTCTTCAGAGCACTCCGAGGCGGCGGTCCAGGTTATGGCATCGTTCTCAGCACGACGATCAAGGCGCATCCCAACGTTGATGTCGTTACAGCTCACAAACTTGCCATCGCTCCCCTGAATCAGACCCCGAACAATACCGACCTACTCGACGCTGTGGCAGTCCTACTGCAGTCGTATCCCAATCTCAATGAAGCAGGTTTCGCAGGTTACGCCTATTGGTTCCGTAACTATCCGACGGTCTTTGTTGGAAATGCCACTTCTGGATACTCTCATGGCTTCTGGACTATTGGAAAAACAAGAGAGGAAGCTGACGCTGGTTTCGAACATGTGCGCGAGGCCCTCAGCAAGTTCTCAGATCGGCTGTTCATCTATGAGAGCTTCGCCTCATATGATGACTACTGGTCCTTCTATGAGGCAGAGTCAGGACTATACGATCCCACCGGCGACACCTCCATTCTCACATCCCGCTTGATAGACCGGTCGGCCGTCGAAGATTACACCCACGTCCGTGAGGCTGTGGAGGTTCTCAGCGGCAAGCCAGAGGAGTTTGCGTCCAACGTCGTGCTTTTGGTATCCGGTGGACAGGTATTTGAGGATGCCAAAGATTCAACCTCGGGCTTGCACCCGGCATGGCGGAATTCTTCCTACGCCCTCATCACTGGTCGTGGAATTTCGAGAACAGCAAGCAATTCTGAGCGCAAAGCTGTGCAAGACGACATCACATACGTCAAGGGTGCGGCCGGGAAAAGACTTGCGCCAACTACTGGAGGTTACATGAACGAAGGTGACCGGCATGACCCGGATTACATTGAAACGTTCTACGGCGCCAACTACAACCAACATCTGGCAGCGAAGAAGAAGTATGATCCGTTCAACGTCTTCTACTGCCCCACTTGTGTTGGCTCAGAGGCCTTTGTAGAACTACCTGACGGGCCACTGTGTAAAAGGAAGGCTTAGAACATCTGACGTCACATCGGCTTAGGCTTCAGGCTTTCAATTGCAAATATCTCAATCATTGATCATGATCAATTATCTACAGGTACTCAATATGTTGTAAGCTCTGGCGAACCCTCCGCCCTCGGAGACGAGAACTTTGTCTCAACGAAAATCTTCTGCATGCTGTCCTCCTTGTTCTCGAACTTGTAGTAAACCTTGCCGAGGTCATCGAGACGAATGCGATGCGACAACATCTGATAAACATCAATGTCGTCACTCTGGATCTTCTTGAGCAAGTCCTCCCAGTACAAATGAACAGGTGCCTGTCCGTTGCCAATCAAGCGCACACCACGCTCCATGAGCGAACCGATATTGAAATGGTTGGTGTACCCAACGTAGACGCCTGTGATACCACACCGACCAAAGTTGCGCACACCCTCAATCATCTCGTTGACAATCTCACTCGTATCGGTCTCGGCGCCCAAGGCAATTTCGATGGTATGGAGCCAGCCCTTGGGGTACTCTCCAGCCGCGCACTCAAGCGCAACGTCCGGGCCTCTTCCACCGCAAAGCTCCTTCAACTTCGACACAACAGTCTCCTTGTTGGTCACGCCACTCGACAACTTCTTGAAGTCGACGAGCTCCAACTTATCCGCATGTGCCGAAGGCCACTTGGACTTGATGTATGATAGACGCGGTTCCGTGTCAATGAAGATGACTTTGGACGCACCTTCGCCAAGAGCGAATGCGCCAGCCATCTGGCCAATAGGTCCTGCACCCCAGATTGCAACCTGGTCCTTGGGGTAGACTGCGGTGTCTTTGACAGCATTGTACGAGGTGGCGAGCACGTCGGACAAGTACAAGGCCTTCTCGTCCGGCACATTATCGGGGATCTCGAGGAGATTCACATCTCCGATCGGAACGCGCACATACTCGGCCTGACCTCCCGCAAAGCCACCCGTAAAGTGGGAGTAGCCGAACATGCCCGCCGTCTGGGAGCCGTACATGGATTTCTCCATGGTGTTGGAGTTTGTTCTCTCGCATTGAGACGACAGCTTTTGGCTGCAATAGAAACACTACATAGGTCAGCTCATACACTCCATTATGCCGAATGATTGTTTCTCGACTCACGTTTCCGCATGCAATTTGGAACGACGCGACATAACGGTGGCCAATCTGGGCCTTCTTCACAGCCGATCCGACTTGGTCGACGATACCGCAAAACTCGTGGCCGAGAATGTCGCCTTTGTTCATTTGCACCACAGATCCATGCAGAAGATGAAGATCGCTGCCACAGACGGTGCTGCCAGTGACTTTCAGAATGACATCCGTTTCCTCAATAATCTTGGGCTTGGGCACATCGACTAAACTTGTGAGCTTTGATAATCTTTTGATGGGATTAGACAGAGTTCGCTGACCTATTTCAACCTTATTCTTGCCCTGCCATACGAGTGCCTTCATTGTGTCGCTGCTGTCGCTCCCTTTTGGGTAGTTGGTCACATCCTGGGCTGTGACGGCGTCGCCCTGATGGCCGATGGCCTGTTCAGCCGCATATGCTGCTTGTGACGCCATAGCTAGAGAATGATGCAGGAGGTTTTCAATGGTATAGATGTTACAATGTGGATGTGAATTGGTCGGTCGAATTGAGTTTGGTTTTCAGGGGAACTTATCGCGGAAGTCAAACATGAAAGCCATCTTATATCTCCACGACCACGGACGGGCAGCGACATTGTAAGCATCACGTAAAGACACGGTCAATGGCCTGACCAGACCGTTGTGACGGAGCAGGCCAAAGATTCTGGTACCGCGACAAGGCGATGCGACCTTGTTTGGGCAATTGAAAAGCCCATGACGGGCGGCAGCGTCATTTTCGACGGAGAAGCGACGTCATGGATTCCAGAAGGGATCGTGTTGGAGCGGAGCTTCTGATCCTGGGCCAATGAGATGAGCCGGTCCCAGCCGAAGAGCTCGCAGCCGTGATCTAGATCTAGGTAAGGCTGAGTAAACATGCCAGAGCAATTTTAAGCGATGGACGTGGTGAAAATCAGCTGTCGGCACTTGCATTTTGATGGAAGATGCGCTATATGAAGGTAAAGCTGTCAAAGTTGAGTAAGCTGGTAATTAGAGGGGTGAATGTGAGCTTGATTTCATCTCATTTTCATAGTGAGTGGGTGGGTATTGGCTCATGCGTTCATCGGATGCCAAGAGGTCTTCATCAGATGACAGCGAGGTTTTCTCACTGAACACCCACTGTGAAACGCAAAGTCACATTCATCTTGAGCCTCAATGGGGCTTCACTTTTACTTGAAAGCCAACTGGTGATTTCCGCCCGCTTCCGTGTCGGATCTCAACCCAAGGACATGACCAAATCGCCGGGCCGGCCGCATCTGTCTGCCAGCTGACAAGAGAGTGTGGGTAAGGGGAAATTGGAGTCTTGGAGAAGACAGCGGAGTCTTGCTTCCGTCCCGTCGAGCCGTCTGATGAGTGAGGGGAAGGTGGGGTCGTCTGGGGTCTCGTCCGTCTTTCTGAGGGACAGAGACGGAATATTTGAACCTCTGGGCCGAAGTCAATCCCACTCTGGACATCGGTATCCCAAGAAGGTCGACTCAATATGGCAATCCGGAGCATGATGCGTCCGCAAAGGACAGCAAAGCCGTTTGAGCTGCCAGAATGCGCTGATGGTATTCGAAGCGACCCCTATATGAAGAGCGTGTCTTCGCGTCGTCTGCTAGCACCATGTGACTGAGCTGAGGCAATCGTGTTCTGTTGGCATCCTCTGTTGTTGTCGCTGCTTCATACCATTTCGCGACCCCAGCCGTCATCATGAAGTTCCAAGCTCTCCCCTTGGCGACCACCCTTTTGGCTGGCACGGCTTCCGCCTTTCAGCTCGGCGGGAAGGAGATGCCGCAGCCTGAGACGACAATGGCTGACAATTTCCCCTGGCGCGACCCATTCACAGCAAAGACGACAGACTCCTACGACCACACATGTGAGGCGTCCAAGACGTTCGCCGCCACACAGTACACTCTGCATGACCTGTTCGAAAAGCCGCCCGTCGGGCTTTTCCCGTGGGGAGATGGCCTGAAGCTCTTCTTCTCCGGTCGTGAGTACCCCGGCGGCTGGGCGGGCCTCGATCGCCACATGTACGACCGCAACCTGCTCATGATGGACTACTCCGACCTCCCTCTTCGCGTCCGCGAGTGGATCGAGGAGCAAGAGCGCACCGAGGATAGCAATGGCAAGGGGCTCTTTGCTGTTTTCGACAAGCCCACCACCGAAGAGGAGAAGATCAAAGACCGCGTCACTGTCTCCAAGTCGCCCACGGATGTCGACCGTGACCTCGACCAGAAGCGCGTCGCCATCTTCGCGCCGGGCGCACTGTACCACATCCTGCCCCTCTTCGTCGCTGACGGCAGCGATTGCCAAGGTAAGCGGAAGAAGCTGGCCATCCCCCAGCCTTTGCGCCCTCATCATTTCGACGCATATGAAGCTGACCTGGTCCGCAGCAACGCTCGCCGACTTGAGCAACTACAGCGCTACGCCGAAGGATGCTGTTGTCGTGTCATGGCCCATCAGCCACACCCGACCCAACACCGCCCAGAAGAAGAGGGATATCGAGTTCACCGTCAAGGCGCAAGTCCTCAAGCTCAAGGAGGGTGCGAGCGAGGCCGCGGAAGAGTCGCCGAGGGTTGTCAACGAGAAGGAAGCCGAGCCATCCCAGCCGGTCAAGGATGAGTTGTAGACGGCATCATTAGGCAGGATGCACAATCGTGCAAATAGATCAGTACGTTCGGAATAGACATTCTTTCAACCCGAACGAGCGAATGATGTTACATCCTGGGAATGTGAGACTGGAAGTCACCCAAAGCCACATCAGATTCCTAATGGCATGGTCGCATGGATGATTAAGTCAGCGCACGCAAGCACTAGACCGAATCTGACGAAGGATCAAGCGGGGAGGATCAGGAGAGCGGCCAAGTGGTTGGTATCCATCATTAGTAATCGTAGGAATCCTGCAGTTTTCTCCGTGGAACGCCGTGGAGCTCGCCGTGGCGGTGCCAAAGTCCGACGTGTGTTGCTTCGTGGGGCTTCACCGACACTCACCGAGAGGCACCCGCCGCTAACATTTCCCTTCTCGGACTCGAACGGCCATGCAGTCCGACACTGCGCTCCGCGGAGGCGGAGTCTCCTCCAAGTCTTCTCACCATCCGCGGCGACCAAAGGTAACAACAACACCGCCAACATTTCAGCATTACAAATGAAAACTCAGCTATAAGAACGGAACTCTCTCGCATGCTTTTGAATTTCGAACGCACATTACTGCTCGCAT